>VYZS01100602.1:15311-25635 GCA_013400695.1 Neodrepanis coruscans | reverse complement strand
GTGAGAGAGTGACAAGCACTATCACCAGAGCGGCCTTACCCCAAACACGGGCCCTGGAAAAAATTTATTTATTTGATTTGTCTGTTTTGCACTTTGTTTGTCGGGTTTTGGTGTTTGCGCAAAATAAACTGTGATTTTTTGTGTGTTCTCTTCATTTTTGGGGTGTGTTTGTGACTTCTCTCAGAGTCTCTGCTCCAAAATCACTGAATTTGTGGTAAAACCTCCACACTATCACACAAGGTGATAATTTGAGCTTCTGATCTTGAGATATTCAGCAGTTCCTCTCATCTGAAGGTAAAATTCCTTTTATGAACTTGCCACTTGGTCCTCCCTGTTGGAATTCAGACCTAGGTCCCATTAAACACTTCATGTCTTCCCTTGTTATTTAAGTGCAGTAAAGCATTTCTATGCAGCTAAAATGTGGCCAGATACAAAAAGAGATATTTTTTAGCCAAGCTTAATTTTGATAAGTAGTGATTTAAGGGTTCTTTTTACTGTAATCTAAAAATGCATTGAATTAGTTTTTGGTTGCATTTATGACTTTGAGGAACTGTTGTTCTATTGTTTTTGCCTGTTGGATCCACATTTCCAGTAAACAATAAACATATTTTTTCCCCCTGTGTTAGAATCCCATCCAAGATTTCTCCTTAGTGCACTTAAGTGAGATTTCTGATTGATTCTCAGGTTTGTGCAATGCAAGCTAACCTGTAAAATACTTTTCCCCATCTTTGCTTTTCAGAATGTCAGATCCCTTTCTCGCAAACTTTCATGACTTTTTATACTACTATATAAACTTCTGTTTCTTTACACTTAACAAGTTCTCTAAAAATCTCTTCTGACATGCTAGCAAGCACAACACTTAGAAAGGGCCTTCAGATGACTTTGGAAATATTAGCTAATTATGTCTCCTGTCATTCTGTGAGGGAGGCTAGTTTTATCATCTGCATTTGCGCAGATGGGAAATTCAAATCAAGAAATTTTCAGGTGATTTGTCCTCCAACAAGCTGGATAAAACAGTCTCAGCTGAAAATAGAGCCTTGGAATTATTGTCTCCCACAACCTGGAACAATAGGTTTGGGACACTGACTCTGAATAAATGCATCTTTTGAAAGTGCAGTGAGTTTTCAAGCAAAATATTCTGTATTTCTGGCACCAGCAATAGTTATCCTGGAAAGAACTTGGGATGCACGTATCTTAATGCTGTAAGGGACAGCTATGATAACCCAAGTTGCTGTTTAACATACCCTATGTATTTCACCCAAATTATGCATGGCCTTCAAATATGAAAGTTGAGCCACTGTCCAAAGCAAACATTTTTTAGCATGGAGGTTTTATGTGGTTATTTACAATGTTTTCTCTGTCTTATTGTATGTCAGTATACAAATAAACACAGGCCTAGTAGTCTTTCTAGGGTAAAGTTAATGAAAGAAATTTTCTTGCTACTTTTCTTGTTGTTTTAGTAAATATAAATATACAACACTGTATCTGTGTATTATATATAGTCACTGCATATATGTAAAGAATTTTAATAGTCATTTACTCATGTCACAGACCTGAGAGAGCCGGTAAGCACCATGTGAGCATGAGAAGAGAAGGCTCAGGTGAAACCTCATTACAACCCTTTTAAAATCCAGCCTAAACCTCCCCTGACACAACATCAGGCCATTCTGTCACTCGTCACCACAGAGAATATATCAGTGTGTTTATTTCATTTAGGATAACAAAGCGTGTTCCCTTCAAACCTGGTTTGTTCTATGATTCTCTGAGAGGGCTGAAGAGTCATAATGTCATGGGGAACTGTACCAATTTATAAAAGCTGAGTTTTACCACACTTGTGTAGATGTAAGATTTAAATGGCCTAGATGTGCTATTCAGCTCTTGTTGAATTCTATCAGATATTTTCAGCAGCAATTCACGGAAAGTTGCTTAAGGTCTTTTGTTCATCAAAAGTTACCAATTTTCAAAATGTGCTAAAACCTGTATACCAACAGACTAGGTAGTATTTTGCTATACTTTGCCTAGAGAAGTTGTGCATGCCCCATCCCTGGCACTGTTTAAGGCAAGGTTGGATGAGGCCTTGAGCAATTTTGTTTAGTGGAAGGTGTCCATGCCCATGGCAGAGGGGTTGAAATTAGGTTGATCTTTAATGTCCCTTCCAACTCAAAGAATTCTATGAGTCTATTATCCTATAACTTCTAGTGGGTTTACTCTATTTCTTAACATTAACTTGGATCAGACGATGTTTCAAAATCAAGAGCAGGATTTAAAATTTTTGAGTTAACATGCCCAGAGCAGAATTGCATTGTAAAAATTGCAAAAGCAGACACAACACACATAGAGTCTACCACTTGGAAGGTGATCCATTTTTCATCTGTGTTTATTTTATTTTGCAGGGTTTTCTAGACTTAATTTCCCAGGTCACTCTGACAGGCTGTGAGAAGCCAAATCTGATCTGGGTGTCCTCATACAGTCTTGCAGGATTACTTGTTTACCAGTTTCACAATGATGTTCAATTATTGTCTTCCTGGTCAGCCTACACAAAGTATCTGCCAACACAACTGCTGTTTTAGATAAGTAGCCAGGTAAAATTAATGCTTTTCTGTATTAATTTTTTTCAGCTGACACCTCTGTTATTCTTTTAGCTCTTTTTCTGGTTCCCTGCCATGTTATCCTTCTGTTCTACACCTTTTGTTCTGACCACATCTTACTCTCTGTAGTTCCCCCATATTGTGTTGTAAAAGAGGTAGGCAGAAGTAGATTTATTACCTGTAAGATGATAAGACAACTGTCCACTTGCTCACCTCAAAAATATTTAGTTTGCCATTTTTTCCTGATGTCATCCTGATATGTATCCTGAAAGGTATATTCATACTTTGTAATGAAAAATGCGCTTTCAGTTCAAGCAACTGAGGGAAGCAGTTTGTTTTCATTGCTTGAGGCAATTAATTAAAATTTGAGATGTACCTGCCAAAACCTTCATGAAGGATCTGCTATTCTAAGAGGAAATATTTGGTAAGGTTTATAAAACTTTTAATTTCGAGTCCTCTCTTTTCTTAGAATTACACCTTTAAAAAAAACACAAAAGCTATATTCCACACATTTAAAAACTCCTAATCTGCCTATAAATGTGATGCCAGGCATTTCTAGATGGACTAGCTCCATGTGCAAAAATTTACTAAAATTTAATAAAATTTTACCCATCCGTTTGTTGTGGTTTCATCCCAGCTGTCAACCAAGCACCACGCTGCAGCTCACTCACTTCCTCACCAGCAGGAGCATGGAGAGAATAAGAAGTGTAAAAGCCAGCCCAGCCTCCTCACCAGTGCAACAGTATAAAAAGCAGAAAAGACCTTGGCTCTGTGTAAGCCCTGCTCAGCAATAACAAAAATATCCCTACATTATCAACACATGTTCACTACAAATCCAAAACACAGACCCATACTAGCCACTGCAAAGAAAATTAACTCTAGCACAACTAAAACCAGCACACCATTTGGGTCTTATTTTGGCTGTGAGAATTATTTCTTCTTTCTCTCTATTATTGTTCCTATCCCTTTTCTGCTTTGTCAGATAAGTTGTGAAATGTTAAAGGCCATCTCTGAAAGAGATCTACCGGAAGCCTGGCTCCTTTAGGAGCAGACATATAGCTTAACCTGAGAAAAACGGTTCTTTAAAGATTACATGTTGAGATAGGAATGGTGCATATGCATCAGGACGAACTGTTGGCATTTATTAATTAAAGAAAATCACTCCTGTACAGCATATTTTTGTTCAGAGAAGTTTACAGGTTTTATTAAAAATTAAATTTGGAGCTTCTTGTTTTAAAGTGTCAAATAAAGGCTTGAAAAGCGCACTGAGACTGTATTTTAAAAGATGCTAATTAAATTTGAAGTTCAAAAAATATGCAATAAGTTAAACAGTGTTTTCAAATGAAAAACACATTTTTGTGAAACTTTTCCAGACTAATTACATCCCATATAGTATTCAGTTCTCTGTTTCCTTGTGCAGTATAGACTGATGTGATACTCTAATTTTATAATAAAGCCTGATAAAAGAAAAGTAAGAAAGAAAATTTGGAGACAAAGTGAAAAAGAAAGTGAAGGGGTAATATTATAATACTATGAATCATCCTTATCCTGGGAGGAGCTCCCAAGTAGCACTTCAGTTGCTATCACAATGAAAAAATATTTTACTTTACATTATTAAGCATACATTTGTAAGGCCTCCATTATATAGAGTAGCTGTCAGATCTTGTGAAATCTATTACCACTATCTTTATAACTTACTTTTCACTTATATACGCACAGTTTTGATCTAGAACTACATAATTTCAAGGGAATATTCTAACTAACTATTCTATCTAACTAATTTCTAACTAATTTTTTCACATCTATAAACCATTCTAAATATAAATACAGCATACGTATGTAATCTATATGTGACTCCAAATCTTTCTAGAAAGTATTGGACTTGGGAAAATGACAGCTTGTCAGATGTCAGGTGTATTTCAAGAGTAGTCTTCGAAAGTTTCAAATTTTGAATGTTTCAAATACTACTCAGTGTTTTCCTTGTCTATCAGACTGCTCATGACCTGCAACATTCTCTATAAAACTCATTCCACCTACTGTTTTGCCATT
Source organism: Neodrepanis coruscans (assembly GCA_013400695.1). NCBI lineage: Eukaryota > Metazoa > Chordata > Aves > Passeriformes > Philepittidae > Neodrepanis > Neodrepanis coruscans. The sequence goes on along the minus strand of VYZS01100602.1, from coordinate 20,998 downwards.
TTTGATACTGGATGTTGAACTTTCAGGATATAGTCAGAGAATTATTTCAAGACATTGTATAAATTGCTTTGGTGAAAGATGTCAGATGTAGATCTTATTGCCATCCACTTGTTAAAAGGAGGATATTTTGAGTTCGCCTCCTTCATTGGCCACAGCTGCAGTGGAGAATTTTCAGTAACACCCCCTACAGTCAAAATTGAAACGTAAAAAACTGCAGGAAACAAAATAGCATATATTAGCATAGATATTTTCATATGTTGTTTTACTAACAACCACTACACACCTATCACTTTTTTTGGGGGAAGGATTCATAAATGTTATTATATTTACTAGCAGTTTTTAGTACTGTATAGATGGTGATATTCTTCAGCCAAATTAAATTCCCCAGTTGGCGATACCCCTGTAGCCATTTTCCATTCCATGCAGCAAGGTAGTACCTGATTGTTGAAGGTACTTTTACTTTTGTGTTCTGTGCGTGTAGTTGTACTTCTGTATACTTCTGTGTATGTTCCCCGTAGACATAAAGTCAAATCCCTTTCAATATCTTTTTAGTGTGTTTGTAATAACAGCATGTTTATTTCCTAAAGATGATCTCTTTCTGAAAAAATAAAATCCTTCTCTCTGTCATCTGTGAACACTTGCCAGAATGCACAGTGAATTACTTACTACTGTTTTAAAGAAAAAATTGTTTGAATCCACTGTTTTTTTTTTTCTGTCCCTCTTTTTTACTGTGTTTTCTCCCTATTTGCTATGTACTTTTCAAGGTATTCTTTTGAGAATCAGAAATGTCAGAATAATCACAAACACTGAAAATAAATAAAACTGACTTGATTTTTGGTCAGAACGAACAGGAAAATATTGCTGACTTCACTGCTTGTCAAATATTAAGTCATATACAAAAGTGAAGCCATATCAAATCTCAGCATGCCCAATATGCCTAACAAACTTAGAAAAGTCGCAGTCCAGAAGCAGGGAAGAGCATAATTTCAAATATACTTCATAAAATTAGTGGGAGGCCTTGCTATTCCATCGTTATTTATGACCCCTACCACCAACTCACCAAAAGGACTGAAAATGAAAGATGATGACCTTTTAGCAAAGAATGTGCCTTTAGCCTGTCTGATGATCACAAAATCTTGATTGAGATAGTTTTCAAGGTAGCAGAAGGTAATCACTGAGTTGAAGGTCACCTATGTGTAATGAATGTGATAAAGCTTCTGATTGCATATGAGAAATTAGTTCTGCATAGAACCAAATAATTTAGAAAGACTGGCTGGAAAGGGAGGGAAGAAGAAAACTCGGAAAAAAAGGGTACAGGTCAAACAGGGTTAAGGAACAATATATATTAGTAGGTGGCCTCTCCAGCTGCTACTTAGAAAATAGTCAAAACTCACCTAACAGGAGCTTTGCTGGCTTCTAGCAGACATGGAGTTAATATGATGTATTTGTCAGTGGTGTGCAGTGTAGTTACACCTTAGGTGGTGTAATGTGTCACTGTTGTCTGAGTATGTATGTTAAGCTGGTAAAGCTATTTTAAGTTCCATCTAGTGACTAGTGCTTTTAGTGCTCTAAAAACATTCCCTTGAGTAGCAGAGCAAGCCAGGTTTTTGCAATCAGCCATCCATTGGTCCAGCCAGGGCCCCTGCCTGCCCAGAGCACTGATAGAAGGCATGTGCAGGGCCAGGGGGGTATGGTAAGCAGTCTCTGCTCTTGAATGGACACTGTGCACTCCACAGTCACGAATAATGCATCAAGCAGTAACATACCATTGCATACAGTTAGTTTCTTACCTAGGAAACTAAAAGCTGTGAAAGAATAAATCATTCCTGTGCAGTGCCTCATTAAGTATGCTCTCCCTTCTTGCACAGTGAAATCCCACTGATGCTTGGAGTCCCTTTACACCTGTAGCATACAGAGTAGGAGTTACATGTCTCTAAACATAACAAACTCCTAAGTGGGAAAATATATGCTTACTTCTTAAACCATCTGTACTCATATGTGAACAGAGATAGATTCAAGAGATTTGTAACACATTCATGCATGAAAGTGAATAGCAAATTCTGATGTGCTGGAGGAAACTGCTGCAGGTTTATTACATTCCTAAGAAAAGTCACATTTCGGCAGCCTGTATACAATAGTTACAAAGAGAATAGAGATAGAACATTTGATCATCTGGCAGTGGACCAAAAGCACTCTTCCCGGAACTGTGAGGGGAGATACCTTGAGGACAACAAAAAGATGTCAGAAGCTTGCAGGATGTATTACAGTTAATGAAATTATATGCACATATGAAGTAGGCTCTGTCTACAAAAACACTAGGAAAAGCCATAAGAGAGTATAACAATCAGGGAAAACTGACTGACATTTTTTTTCAGGCAGTATGGTGAAAATGAAATTATATGCCTGTTGGGTAAACAATAAAAATTCAGATGCAAAAATACCTCTTGACATGTTTTGCTAGATAGACATGAACCTTTTTGGAAAAGATTAATAAAATATGGTCTGAGTGGTGAGTGGGTAGCTGGTTGACAGCTGGCTCCTTGAGTGGAGGGATAAGTAGCTCCTTTTCAAACTGGTAGCTTGTCACGTATGGGGTGTCTTAATGATTAATATTAGGCCCAGTGCTGTTTAATATCTTGATAAGCAATTTGGATAATGTGATCAAGTGTGTCCTCAAGAAGTTTGTCAACGATACCAAACTGAGTAGGGAAGTGGACACTTCAGATGTGAGACCCACCCTGCGGGAAGATCTGGATGGGCTGGAAGAGTGGGATAACAGTTTCCCATAAGCCAGGAATAGAAGAACGCTCTAAGACTCTTTCTGAGTACTAGAAAGCAACAATTTTTATTACAGCACTGGATGCATGGGGGATTGGGGTCCTCCAAATGTCCATATCAAATTGCAAAAGTGTCAGGCCTTTATTTAGCCACCTAATTAATAATTCTTGCATTCCCCAGATCTGTCCCTTCCGTTCCCAAAACTGTTCCTCCCATTGACACGCCTTCTGTTTTGAGTTGGTAGTCCTTTTGGGTGTTTGTTCATGACACTCTGGTGATTGTTTTGTAGTCTTCCTTACACTGTCATTTTCTTGACTTCTTGCCTTTGGCACATTATCATGTCCTTTGGAACTGTGTCAGAGCACAAGTCCAGTTTTGATTAGTTTGCATGTTTTGTGTTCCTTTTATCAGTTCTGCTTCATAGGATAAAGCAACTTTTTATCTCTTGAGAAATTCCTGTCTGCTGAGACTCTTTACCTTTAAAGATAAACTACATAGTTTAAACTACACAATAAGCTACATAGTTTAAGCTACATTCATTCTATAGGGCTACACAGCAAGAACCTTAGGGGTGTAGCCCAGCCTGGGATCTATCTGGCTAGGGGGCAAGAGGGGGTCTTGGTGGACAAACAGCTCAGGATGAGTGAGCAGTGCACTGTTACAGCAAAGAGCATCAAGAGAGAACTGGGTTGCATCAGTAGCAGCATCACCAGCAGAGGCAAAGATGTCTTTATCTCACATTATCCAGTGCTTGTCAGGCCACAGCCAAAATACTGTGTTCAGTTTTGGTCTCCACTATACAGAAAAGCTGTGCACAAGCTGGAGAAGATCCAGAGAAGGACCACAAAAATGACCCAAGAGCTAGAAAGCTTGTCATATGAGGAAAGGCTGAGAAAACAGGGTTAGTTCAGCTTTGAGAACAAGAGGTATAGATAATATCATCATTTTCCTGTATTTAAAAGTTGGCTGCAAAGAAGATGAATACTCCTTTTTCATAAGGAGGCGCATTGAAAAGATCGGGGTAATGGGTACAAGTCACTTTTGGGGAGATTACAACTGGACAAAAGAGAAAACATTTTCACAAAGTGAACCCAGCTGCTGGAGTAATTTTGCTAGTAAGTGGTCAGTTCCCCAGTGTTGAACACTTTTAAGAGACAGAAAGACAGATTGCCAAGCATTCTTGTCAAGACCAAAAAAGGTTGGATCAGATGACCCTCGAGGTCCCTGCCAATCTAGTCTTCTATGGCTATATGAAAATAAAAGAGATCATGATATTAAAAGTCAAGAACATACAAAAAGTGTCAGCTAGCCATGCAAAAAATCTGTAGAAGGAGAGACATGCAGAAGGCAGCATGTTTATAGGTAATAAAAGACTGAGTGAATTAAAGAACTTTATACTGAGATTCAATTGATTTTGCCTGATTTATAGGCAAAGATGTATTTGTGAGCAAGAATAAAATCATGTGTATAGTTGTTCATAAAAAAATCTCTATACAGTTTTTGTTACAAGATATATTTGACAATTAATTTTGCATAAAATTTTCCATTTTAATTGTTGTTTTTCTTTGTATTCTGACAGTAGGTTAATGACTTGTAGGCTAATGAAAACTGCCAGAAAGAACAAAAAAATAAAGCCTACAAAGAAGTTTGCTGCATATCTTTATCTCCAGCAGCACTGACAACAATATTTGCATATAATTGCACTTCTGGAAAATATAGAGATTTTTTGGTGACAGTCTGAAAAGCTGCCTGAAAGTTGGTTAGTCATTGGTTGTTTACAATGATGGGATTGATAGAAAACAGTTTTGGTGATAGTAAAGCTTACCTTTCATCCTCACAGCATACCAGTCTTTCCCTTTTCCAGTTTATAAAGGTATTTAGAGTCTTTGGTTGGCTTAGACTGAACACAGGGGGTTGGAGAAGGCAGTGTGGAAGATGCTTTCTGAGGAAAACAGACCAAGAAAACAACCATTCACTCAGAGCAACTATATTGGGTTTTCTGTGGCCAGGTTTTGGTAGCAGCAGGGGGGAGGGAAGGGGTGGGGCAGTTATAGGGGGAGGCTTCTTTCAGAAGCTGCTGCAAGCTTCCCCCATGTCTGGCAGAGCCAATGGCAGCTGACTTCATCTGGCCAAGGCCAGGCCAATCAAGAGTGATAGCATATGTGATAACATATTTAAGGAAAGAGAAAAAAAAAAAATGTTGGATGAAGATGAAAGCCAGAGAAGAGCAGAGTGAGAACATATGAACAACAATGCAGATGCCAATGTCAGTGGAGAAGGAGGGGAAGGAGGTGCTCCAGGGGCTGGACCTTATGTTCCCCTGCAGCCTGTGATGAAGACCATGGTGAAGCAGCTGTGTCCCTGCAGCCCATGGAGGACCACAGTGGTGCAGAGATTTACCTGCAGCCCGTGGAGGAGGAGGAGGTGGAGGCCAAAGGAGGATGTGACCCTGTGGGAAGCCCAGGTTAGTGCAGGATCCTGGCAGGGACCTGCTGCCCCAAGGGGAGAGGAGCCTACGCTGGAGCAGAATTTCCTGGTAGGACTTGTGGCCTGTGAGGGATCCATGCAGGAACAGCCTGTACCTGAAGTACTGCACCTTGTGGCAGCAGTATCTAAAGAACTGTTGCCCATGGGATGGAATGGCACTTGATCAGTTTGTGGAGGACTGTCTCCCACGGGAGGGATCACACGGGATGCAGGGGAAGGGCTCCTCTCTCTGAGCAGCAGCAGAAACAACTGACTGTAATCCTCATACCTGTCTCCCTGCACTGCCCAGGGGGAGGAGGTGGCACTTGGAAGGGGGGGCTGTGGAGGGAAGGTGTCTTTAAGTTTTATTTTACTTCTCATTCTTAAACTCTGATCCTGTTAGTAATAAATTCAGTTAATATCCCCACTTGGAGTCTGTTTTG
>VYZS01100587.1:19812-38438 GCA_013400695.1 Neodrepanis coruscans | reverse complement strand
GATTTCTCAGAGGGAGAGAGAGACAAGCACTATCTCCAGAGCGTCCTCACCTCAAACGCGGGCCCTGGAAAAAATTTAATTTGTTCGCCTGTCTTGCACTTTATTTGTCGGGTTTTGGTGTTTGCGCAAAATAAACTGTGATTTTTGTGTGTTTTCTTCATTTTTGGGGTGTGTTTGTGATTTCTCTCAGAGTCTCTGCTCCAAAATCACTGAATTTGTGGTAAAACCACCACAATCTGCCTCCACAGTCTCGTAGGACAGAAAGTGCAAGTGTCATTGCTAAAAAGAGAGCTATTGAAAAACGTAATTTTTTTGAGATCTCCTAAGGGTTTCTGAATATCTTTACTTGTCTAAAAATAATGATTTAGGATCTTTGGAATGCTCTTTGGTATACCCTCTAGCCTCAGGCTTCCTCTCTTGAAGGGTCTCCACAGATCCTGTGGATACTCACTAGCCTCTTAGATTTCTTAGATATCATAGGGGATCTAATACTGTAGCAGATGCCTTTATTTATATAATGGCATTAAGCCCAAATGTTTATATGTGTCAGAGAACCTGCCATAAAATCTTTTTCTTTGGAGATGACATTCTGTCAATTTCTGAAATTCCTAGTGCAGAGTAGCTGATTTGTTTACACTTTTGCACAGAAAACACATAATCTCCTCAGATTTATATTTGCAATTTGTTCAGATCAGATGCAGATAGAAATAAGGCACATTGAATTCCATTGAAAGTCTTTTGGCCAGTTTCTAAGATGATGGTAGTGCAAATTGAACTTTAAAGCCAAAAACATGACAACATAATAATCAGTCATATCGCGCTTTTGAGCAAGATAGATGTGTATTCGACAACCAAAACTAAAAAGGCAGCATCAAAATGTAACAAAAAATGCAATGTTGTTTACTTCGAACACAGCAATCCCATTTGGCTTTTGGAAAAAGATTTTTCTCAAATCTAATTGAAAAGGTTGCCTTTGAGGAACCGTCACATAACAACCCTATTATCCTTGCATGGATCAGCAAAAGTCAAAATAGGTGGCAGGTTTTCACATAATATGTGAAGAAATTTCCCTTGACATGTGATGTTTTGAATGCTGAGGAATTACCAGCCTTCAAAGGGTGTTAGAACAAATGAAAAGAAGAAAAATCCATTGAGGGTACTTAAAACAAAACAACTGCAGCTGAGGAAGTCTCAGAGTCAAAAATTTTTGGAGACTGAGAAAAGGTTCTAAAACTTAATACTATATGGGTGACTTGTTTTTACAGTCTTCCCCAGGCATTTGGTCTTGGACAAAGTCATATGCACTGTTTGTCTGCAATAAGCCAATAGAGCTACTGTAAATCTCCCCTTCTGCACAAAAAGTATTAGATCCTGGGTTTGCTTTCCTGAGATGGATTGCCAATTTTTCAGTTTCCACATGTAACATTTGCAATTAATGCAAAATTGCACATATATTACATTCCTATGTGAAATCTAGTGCAACTTTTAACATTCCTTTACTACTATTACTACCATCTCTGACTGGCTTCCTGGAAAAATTCTTCAAATTCATGAAAAATTCAAATTCATCAAAAACTGACTATCTCAAAAATAACAACCCTCTAAATGTTTTCCTTACTATTAAAAGAAAATGATTTGACCGCAAATCTGCTTGAACTTGCCCAGGTTGCCTTCTTTAATTAGGAGTTCCAACACTGGAAGAGCTTTTAATTGCTCCAATCCATTACTCAGGGTATACTAAAAAGAAATAAATAAATCTTTGTACTCTTGGTACTGTTTGGTCTTAAACTGTACTCCCAGAAAAGGTGTCCTTAGAAGTTACCTACTTTCTTCTGTACTTCAGTTTCTATTGCTATGGAATAAAAAAATTGCCCTTCTATAGCTATTTACCTAGGCATAGCTAAGAAGAAATTGCTATTTTTTCTGAAAAGATTTGCAAAATGTTTTCCATTTCTGAAACTTTATTCCAAATAAAAGTATACAATAAAAGAGAAAGAAACGGAACAATTGGTAAATTGGAATAACATACTGATAATATTATCTTAGTGTGCTGTTAACTATGAATGCTTATTACATTGTACTAGAAAAGTGCCAGCTTAAGGGAAACAAAAAATTAATTGTAGTGTGTGTTTGTTGAGGAATCTTTTAAGTTATGTTCTAATTTTTTGTGTTAAAAATTTGTCTATAAACTGGTATATTTTGAATTAATATTTTCAAAATGGAAGCAACCAAATATAATATCTTTTAAATATTTGCATGTATTCCATAAGTGCATTGACATAGATATATATATATTTCTGTTCATCATAAGAATATTTCCAGGTAAACAGGAGTATTTTCCCTGTGTAGATCTATCTGAGACTTATAGGTCAAAATGAAGGTGTTTTAAATCAGTGGTGATTTTTATTCCCTCCACAGAAATCCAGCTATGAAATGTGCACTGTGGAAGGTCCACTGGGGAAAGAGGTGGTTAGTGTGTACATGTGAGTATATAAACATATGAATGTGAACAGACATCCATATATATGTATAGCTATATAAATATACTGCACACAGTAGGCCAATAAACTTAATTACAACTATGTATGATGCAGTGACATTCTATATGATGAGAAACATCATTAAATTCATGCAAGAATTATGGAGATACATGTTAAATCTTTAGTACAGAGGATTTGCAAGAAAAGCAAAGAGTGGTGTGACATCTCTGTTATACTTTTTTCAATAAAGGTTTTCAAGATTTCTAGTTAATTGATCTCCAGAGAATACACAGGAAATTATACTTGCCATATATTTCAACTTATTCTAATTGAGCATAAATTGAGAGAAAATACTTTTTCTCTCTCACAGTCTACTATTTGTCTCAAAGGACCACCATCGCATAAAAAGGTCTTTAAATCTTTCTAACAGTTCAGTGTTCTCAGGGCATCATCAGAACCTGTTCATATGAACACAGACTTGTCTCAATCAATTAATTAATTCAATCTGCAGTGGATTCTGCTGGCACCTCCAATACTTCATGTAGCTCACTGACTCAACAGTAATCCATGCAATTCCTGTTCAAGGATACACATTTGGAGTTCACACTGGAGTCCCAGCCTGTCCAACACAGCAGCATTGGCTATTTGCCATCACCATGGCTGTGACCAAAATGTTCCCAGGCACAGCAGTGTAAGGTGATCAGCAGCACAGTATTACAGCAAGAAGAGAAAGCTACCAACAAGCACTAGAGATGAGCATACAGTCAGGCACGTGAGGCCCATGGCAAGCACAGGAGCCATCCATTAGTAGCTGAACAGCAATAACAGGTATAAATTCTACCTAGCACATTCCAATCAATTCTATCATTATCTCGAACCCTTTGTCCCACGTTGTGTGCTCAAAAGGACTGTCATGGCAGTCAGCAGCCAAGACCCACAGAGCTGCTCACCCACTCCCACACCAATGGAGTGGGATGGGGGAGAGAATCAGAAGGATAAAATCTAGAAAACTTGGGGGCTAAGATAAAGACAGTTTAATAGGAAAAACAAAAGTTGCGCACACAAGCAAAGCAAAACAAGGAATTAACTCACAACTTCCCATGGACAGGCAGGTGTTCAGCCATTCCCTGCTCAGGAGAGCATTGAAAGACAAATGCCATCACTTCAAGTGTTTCCCTGCTCCTTCTTCTTCCCTCAGATTTATATGCTGAGCATGGTGACACGTGGTATGGGGTATCCCTTTGGTTAGTGGGGATCAGCTGTCCTGGCTGTATCCCCTTCTAACTCTCTATGCCCCACCCATCCCCTTAACTGGTGGGATGAGAACTAGAAAAGTTCTTGGTAATGTGCAATCCCTGCTCAGCAGTAATAAAAACATCCCTGAATTATCAGCGTTTCCAGCAGAAATCCAAAATATAGCCCGTTACCAGGTACTGTGATGAAAATTAACTCCACCTCAGCCAAAAACAGCACCATATCTGATGTAGGCGTTTAATTCATCTTTAAAAATTTTAGTAGGACAGCTCTAACTTCAACCGAGTGAACAATACTATCATTAATATTCACGAAGACGGAGTTGTTTGAAAGGCTCAAGGAGGTCTATTGTTTCATTTAGAAGTATATGAAGTTACAATTTTGTGAACTCTTACAACATATTAGTCGATTCTCTTTTTTAACATTAAGTGCTTTCTAGAACACCCAGGAACTCCTTTTCCCTGGAGTCTGAGTGTGATGAAGCCTGAGGTGTCCAAGGAGATGTTGGTACAGAATATGCAAAGTACAGTTGATGTTTCAGATGTAGCTCTCTCGAACTCAAGTTTCTTTTTCTTTATTTGTGAATGAATTACAATTTCTGTTAGTTTCTATTTTATGAAACTCCTTTCTAAAAATTAAAGAAAATAATTCATCTTTACAGGAATTAATTTCTGAGAATTTTTTATTATTATAGATCCAGAGAAAAAATATTTCCACTCTCTAAAGATGTTAAGAATAAGCTAGTGTCTTACAACATAACAGGTGTATCTTTAATGCTTTACATTGCCTCTTCTTATTTTTTTCTTTTCCTCACTTTTTCCTGTCATTGTTCCATAGTACTTGCAACTCAGAATATAGCTCTCATATAATTTCCCTCTAGATTTGAGACCGATGGCTGGACTGATCTATTAGTAAAGAAAGCATGTTTGCATCCCTTTCAGATTGAGCCTTAAAAAGGCTTCTCATTGACAGCAACATTAAGTATTAGGACACAAACTTTGTGTAAGGTTTTCTTTAGGGACACTCATAGAACAAAATCCACTAAAAGTTCATTTCTTTTCAGGACATGCACTGAGCCCAATTCTTTGCTGTACTGTACATCCTCAGCAATGATGATACCAAAAAAAAATTATATACATGTGACACATACAAAAATGAAAGAGTAGAATATGTCTTCTCCTTCAGTCCATCCAGCCCCTCATTAATTATGTATCACTCCAGTTATTTGTTGTTTATTGTTTTCTCAGTTTAATAATTTCTAGCTTATAGTTTTCACAATAGTTACAAATGTGGACCCATACTAGCCAGGAAAGACAATAAAGGGAAAGGCACGTGATAGATGATCCCTCTGTCAATGTCCAAACTGAGATAAAATGCAGCATTTCCCATTCATAGAAAAATAAAAATAAAGAAAATAAAAGAAGTTGAGGAGTTTTTGCAAACCTTCCCAGCCCTTACAGTTTTCAGTAAAACTGATGTCCTTGTCAGATTCATTTGGATATTTGCTCAGCTGTTGAAGTCTGGAGTAAAAGGCTGTAGGTTCAATGAAATGGCATTTTCCAATTAAACTGTGTTTTGCTGGAAGTTCCCCAAGCTCTATGAAACATTGTGGTTATACATCCTATATAAAATAGAGATTTGCATGATTTTTTCATGACAGATTTTTGAATACAGAAGACTTGGGGGAACAAAGCTTTGCAAGGTGAACATTATAAAATGCCCAGAGATTTTTTCTTTCTCCCACAGGCTTTCCTGAAGGCATGGATAATAGGGACATTAGTTATTAAATTGGCACTGGATATTTTTCTATTTCTCTATCATTTTCAAACAGGTTAATTAAAGCTTATTTATATGCCAGTTAAATAGAAGGCAACTTAAGTCAGAGGAAACAAAAGCACCCATTTTATAATAAATTCTTCAGAAATTCATAAATTACCGTCAATCATTTTCAATAACAGTCTCTTGCATCTTCCTTTTTTTGCAAAGCCAAAGCAAATACAAATACATATTTTTTTTTATTTGGGACTTCCTTTTCCAAAATTCTGAGTTACAAGCTCAGAAGAAGAAATTATTTTACACAGTTATCACTCAAAAAGAATGACAGGGTAAAAGAAAATATCCTCCTGAGAGTAAGAACAGAATAACTGTATAATGTGTAGTTCATTGCCTGACACATGCAAAGGCACCAGCACTGGGCACTTCAATATAATTTTAGTCTTAGTGAGATGCAGATAAACAAAGCACGCATTTCATCCTCAGCCTCTCACTGTCTTTTGAGACAGATGTTCACAGTATTGCAAGTGCATCTTCTATGTACAGATCTGTCAATGGCAGAAAAACACAGGTATTGCTGATATGCAAAAACCTTATTAGCCACAAGCATACAAAACTTAGTCGTATCTGTTAGTACTGCTTAAGGCTCAAAATTACAATGTTAGGGCTCAGTTATATGGTCAAGGTACATTGCTGTCTTCTTTGAATATGCTCTTTACCAACAGCAAAACGAGAAATTCATGTGTCTCCATCTCCTTTCACAGTTTCAAGCTTGTACATAATATTTTAATGAATATGTACAGAACTGTTTTGAAGCATCAGGCACGAGGAGTACACTCATGTTCAGAAGTGTTTGCTTCTACAGATCTGGTTTTATATATTTTCTAGGATTTTTTTCTTTTCCGTTTTATCTGATAAACTCCATGAAAGTCTGTCACTGATAAACCATAAATATATTGTGTCTGTGAAGATAATGCTCAGAATTTTTTGCTATTGTATCCCAAAAGACTGTCATAGAATATTCTAAAATAAAACAACTAGGATCATACATTACCCATGGATTTTTAGTCATAGTTCTTCATTTATTTCAGTGGGAAGCTCTTATTAGGCAACCCTGGCATGAAATGGCCAAATCATACTAGATTTTTTTAGAAAAAAATACACAGCTGGCAAAAATGATCAAAATAGACATCAAAAAATTTGCCCCATATTGTGAGCAATCACAATAATGAAGTTATTTATCCTGCACTGTAGAATAATTGCAGCATGAAAAATATTTTTTAAGAAACATCAATCCTCAAAAGCTAAAAGTAGACAGATTAAACCATGTGAGTTGGGATTACATTCTGAAGAACTAAGAAAAGAAATCTTCAGAGCTCAATGTTTCTCACTATGGGAGCCATCTTGTGGAGGGAAATTATTTTTCCTGTAATAGCTTAAAAAGTAAATTTGCTCTTCTTGAATTAGAAAACCTATTCACAGGATGTAAAAAGCACACATTTCTAAGTATATCTCCCTTTTACATCTTTAAGAGAAAAAAAAAAATTAAAGGCAGATGAGTCAGGATAAGGATTTGGGCTTCTTTTATACCCATTATTGAATATTTACTCTCTAAAGATTTCTGTGCCTGATCCCGGATATACTGGAGGAAAAAATTTAAATTTTGAGGTCATGAAACATTCCCCTTTTCAGAAAAAAACCCATGATGTTCACTCTTTTGAATTTGGATACGCATGTTCCTTATGCCATATAACAAAAAAAAAAAATGCAATTTAGTTGATGACTTTTATCACTGTCTTATATTCTATAACACTCAAAGGACATATTTACTCACATATGGCAAGTTATTACCTGTCTCCACTTCCTAGATAACAAGGAGGATTAAAGAAATTTATGAAGAGTCAGGAGTCAAACTTCAGAAGCTTTCTCACTTCTTATGCCATGAATTGAAACACTGAGCTGTGCTTTTTCTCCATTAGCAATTACAATGTTTATATAACTCCTCATTCTGTTATTCCATACTCTAACTCAGCAAATTAGCGAGCAATACACCTGATTTGTCTAGCAGTTCTGGCTGTGGGACTTTACAAGCCTCTTTTCTCTCTCAGTGGGGCTTGGAGACACTTCTTTTCCTAGTCATTCAGGCATCACTGATAGGGAAATCATGTCAGTTCTGGTTGCCTTTTCTCCAGCATACATTTGATCTGCACATCTTTTCTCTTGATCCTTCACTTTTGCTACTAAGTGCTTTGCTTTTTCAGTGAGCTTGTTCTAGGCCCAGTTTCTATTAGTTGTGTTGAGATCTGAGGTTGTTATTGAGTCTTCATATGCTGGAATCCACTCCAGTGAAAGAGACAACCTCATTGTCTCACTTCTGTGCTGTGGAGTTCATTTCTTTAATGATCTGACCGTTGTTCACTCTCATTTCTACCTTTGAAAACTGAACTGGAGCCTCATTTCTGGCTGTGTGAGGAGAGAAATATGGACCTGCTGCTTCTGAATGGAATTGGGTGAGGACAGCAATTCTGTTAGGAAAACAGGTTGCTCTTCCTGACAGATTATTCTTTAGTCCTTGCTTTTATCCTGAGCACATTTACCTCATCTTTCTCGCCTTGCAGAGATATTCTTTTCATGGGAATTTTTGCAAAAGAACCATGAGGCATTGCTCTTTGAGCTACTCAGCTGTCTCTGATGTTTTCTTTCTAGAACACGCAAAAATTTGATTTTAGAGTCCCTTTATCCCCAGATTTTCTTCAATAACCTTCATAGACTTAAAAATTATAAATGGAAGACAGAGCATCAACAGTCTTAAGATCCACCTGACTTCCCATGGGACAACGGTGTGCAGCACAGAAGAATATGCCAGACTACCTCATTCTTGAAGATTAGCAGGAAAAATAGAATCACTAGAAAGTTTTAGGAAACCATAAAGGAATATGAAAGATGACTGCAGTAATGTTCCAGGGAACTGAGTTTTGGGTTTTTGAAGCTTTTTGGCAAGTGTTTTGTGCTTGGTTCAACTTCTATTTCCTTTTTTATATTATACCATCAAAGCAAGTCAATTCCACAATATCTTCTTTCCTCCTTTGGTCTGTCACTGGCTTTGATATTCTCATTGTAGGGTCAGCTCTAAGAACTCAGAGCTTTCCCCAAAGACAAAGTTTTATCATTTCTTCTAGGTTTGCTGACCCAGAAAAATTCTAAAACAGCAAGTAATATGAACAAAGGAGACATTTAGTCCATAGCAAAAAAAAAAAAAAAAAATACAGATCCCAAGACAGAAATGTAGTCAAGGACAGAGGCATTGCTAAGGAAAAAGGAGAAACGAATTGTTGGAAAAAAATTATGTCAAGGCCTGCCTTGAGAGAGTGGCATTAAAAAGGAAAGATTTCTTCCCTGTACCTCCCATCCATGCTTTTCTTTAATGAAGAAAAATAGAATGTATTTACAAAATGCATATGAATCTTTCATTAAAAATTACCAGTGACCAAGCAGACAAGTGTTTGAATAAGTTTTATGTTCTCAAGGTATAGATAAAATGTTAAAAATCTCTTCCTAAATACCATAATTTCTGTTTCAATGATAAAAGTGACACTTTTCCCGTTAACATACTCAGGTAGTTTCAGACAGTTTTCTGTTCAAGTTCTTTCAAGTTTTGAGTTCTTACCTTTGATTTTGTTTTAACAGGATTCCAAACCCAGGCATTTTTTACAAATTTAGTTACATAATATATAATGCTACATCATCATAAATAGGCTACTCAGTCTATTTAAAGAATGTTGTTGATTTTTCAGTGTTTGTGCAGCTACAGTAGATCTGACCTAAAACTCATTTAAATGAAAGACATCTATTGAATCCAGAGGCTTTGGGGCATAAACCAGTCAGCCTTTCACTGACTCACTGAAATGCCGTAGTCAGATATATGATTCATGTTTCTTTCCAGTGCCTTGGACTTGAATGTGGTTATTCAAGGAGTTAGTAATCACAAGGCCAGTATTTTATAAGCTATGAATGTTATAAGAATGCAGATATATCAGCTCAGTACTGTTCTTTCTGAACAAAATGATTTCTTTAACAGTGCAATACAGCTTCAAAATAGAAATGAAAGGAAAAATATCAAAAGTACAGCATAAAAGTTGTGTAAAAATGACAGTTCAACACTGGAATTTCCAAGTATACACATTCACAATCATTGATATCAGGAAATTCAGAAAGGTAGACAAGGCATTCACTTGCAAAAACAGATAACAAAAAAATGTTAAGAGCATTTAAACAGAGAAGAAATCTACGGATCAGGGGTTTTATTAAATTAATATAATTGGCATTACCACTAGGATTCACTAGCTAGATTTGTATAAGGTAGCAGCAGATTTGGTAAATGTGGGTGTAGATTATTTTGAAAAACTTATAAAAAGAATAAGATGCAGGGAAAACCATAAAACACCAAGATGAAGATCCTAATTGTATAAAAGGTTTTCATTAGTTTCAAGAAAGAACTAGATAGTTTATGTAGTTATCACTTTATCAGGACAAGTATCAGTAAGGAAACAGAAATCTACTTGTCAGTTACCAATTTGACACTTTCTCTTCCTCCAGTTTATTAGAAAGTATAAGAGAAAAATATATTAATATTTTTCCTAGTTATTGTTTGTTAATATTTATTTATGTATATTTATTAATAGTAAAAGACTAAACTTAGCAAGTAATATAATCTCTAACAAAAAAAAAATATTTCCTGCTTTTAAATAATGGCAATATATTTTAGAATCTGGCTCCATTTTTTCAGTCTCAATCTGTGGTTATCAAGCACCACTGATGACCAGCATTATCACAAGCTGTTACTTAAACAGTGTCATTCAAGAGTTTAATCCTGAAAACATTATCAGAGGAGAATAATATGTGTGACAAGAATTCCCCTAAGAATTATTATGGGACCTGGGAAGGTTCTTTCTCTTCTACCTGTCTTTGTAGAATTTCAGTAGGGTCCCCTTAGCTTTGTAAAGCAAGAAGAAAGTTGAGTTACAGCAGCAGATAAGGAGGCCTTCAAATTTATAGAGTAGATTTCATTCCTTCCTTGCTCAACAACTAATGTGAAAAATGATTGCCATCTATAAAGCCTCTAATCTGCCCCACCAAGATAAATAAAATGGGGAGCAGTCAAAATTTGCAGGATACCCTTCACACTGTATCACCCATGGCCAAATTACCTGTTTTCACAAGATTAAACCACACTTTAATATATTTCTGGAAGGATGTGATAGAAACAAACTGTATAGCCAAGATATGGGGAACTGGAATTTTAGGCTTATATAGAGTAAATCTTTAAACTAACATTTTTTTCTCAGTCAGAGGAAGGAAATGTTGAACCAAGAAATCTGTCTCTGCAATGTGTCAGATGATCCCAAGGGAGAGAAGTATTAGTAGAAAAAGGATAATTGCCACAGTTTCTCAGATACATACAAGTAGCATTACTAGAGGACAATTTCATGCCCCTACGAAGAGCCCTGAATGGAAAAATCGTGTCACAATTAACAGCAGAGATTCTATGAACTGCTCAAATTGAAGTAAAGGGAACTATATTTGAGTCCACCATCCTTCCACTTGGGAAAGAAAAAAAAAAAAAAAAAAAAAAAAAAAAATTTTTTCTTTTTACTTGCCTNAAAAAAAAAAAGAAAAAGACTTTTTCATTCTACTTGCCTTGGAAATATGGCAAAATTTTTTCAATCTCACCCTGATTTTTCTGGGTTGTGTGACAGGATTATTTCCAGATTGTCCTTTTTTCAAGGCTACTAAGGGATGAATTGGCATCTTCTGTCAGTGACATGTAGTTGACAAACATTCTTATTTCTTGGTTTTAAGCAAATAACAACACCGAAGGCCATAATGATCCAGTGACAGGTAAGCAGGGCATGCCCCTCATTCCTAGTCACCCAACTATGCCACCAAGTCCCATAGAGACTTTGTACCCAAACTTCCTTCTAGGAAAAGGACAGGTCAGCAGGAGAGGAAAGGGCTAGTGCATTTCCAGATCTCACCTCAAACAGAAGTCACAATGTAGTTGGGTTATGAATTTGGATCTGGAGGTTCAGAAACATAGAGGTGGACAGTTTACATATAGTGCCACAGACTGGAGGATAGTGACCTGAGCATTGTAAATGACTTAATTCCTAAAAACAGGATAAAAATATGACATTTTTATTTTCTATCATATTGTCTACCATTAATGCCCTTTGTCTTAATTCTCTGTATTCAGTACAACTGGAAACTGAGAATTTGTGAAATCTACTACTAATGAAGTAGAAGCTAAATATTTCAATTGCTTCAATTTGCTCTACATTTTTCTGCAAAAATGTGTAGTTTGAATAAGAGAAGCTGAATGTTTCGATATATATGTGTATTATATATATATAAAATACATGTCAAAGGTAGTTAATTTTTCATTCATGATGAAGAATTGAAGAACAGAAAGTGGTGGTTACTAGCCAAACTGTACATACAAAAATCATAATATTAGCCTTCCCAGTTGTAAGAGTCCAGTGCCACCCCAGTGATTCTTTCTGAAATATGCAACAGCATGGCACTGTCCATATGAATTACCACTTGGTGTTCTCTACAGCAGTTCACTGCCAGATGCTGTGTCCCTTCAGAACTAGCCAGCCTGGAAGAATCGTAGTGCTTGGAGAGGAGAGCTGAAATGTTTTTTTTATAAGTAGATATCCTGCATTTTTTCTGCAAAGAGTATGAACGTTAGAGATGAAGACAAAAAGAATAATAACATAAAAATTAATGATTCTATGAGTTTTATAGACGGACTTGGACTTTATTGATACTAGGCGCTGTGATATGCAGCACCTGCTGAAAGTCATAGTTAATGGTTAAAAGTATAATTCAGCATGTATATAGTGTTTCACAGCTTCAAAGAGCTATGCAAACATAAATTAATTAATCCTCAGGATTTTAAGATCTCTATTTAGATAGGTAGATTCCTCTTAGAAAGTTCTGTGTAGCACAGATGATTACATCTACTTACAAAATAGGACAAACAACAGCAATAATATCACTGGGTTTGTGAATTAGTTAAGCACCATTATCCCTCTTCTGCTGATGGAAAAGCTGAGGTTTAGCTATCAGGAAATTCCTGTGAGGCATGTCATTGACAGAGCTAAAATTAAATTTTTAGAATGGTCTATCTTTTGACTCTTATTTTCTTGCCCGCTAAGTAAATCTAAGGAACAATATAGTTTAGTCATGAGAGATAGACAAATGCATTTAAATTAAAAAGCTCACAGTCAGGATGTTTCTGTTCTCATAACATTTTCATCACAATAGAGTAGTTTGCTGATTTTCTTTGAAGCTTACATCATAAGTAATGGTGGGATATGGGAAAAGATTTAGGAAAATTTGTCATGATCAGTGTCAGATCAGTGTCAGATCCTGAGCACTTGTGAGAGACCAGACTTGTATCTCAGTAGATTATTTAATTATTGTGTCAGAGCCAACTCTCTCTAAGCGTATGTGGAAGGGTCAGGCTGCCCACAGAGAGCACTGGGCAGAGCCAGAGGCACAAGGGGTGAAGCCAATGGGGCCAAGCCCAGGGAGCGCCCATGGCCCAGGAGCCACGCAGATGCCTGTCCATCTGGGAAGGCCACACCCACCCCAGAGCTCCTCATTGGCTCTCGCACCCGTCACTCTGGCTGGGAGCGCTTTGATTGGTCAGTGCACCAGATGTCCTGCCTGGGGACAGTGGCTGCGGCAGCTAAACCATATAAGGAGATGCCCAGGGCCTCCATTTGGCTCAGCCTTCTCTCCTGAGACCTGGCAACTTGTGACTCCTGGGGGTGGAAATGACTTTTCTCTCCTGTCTTTCTTTCTTTCCTTGCTTATTTAATCTCTTTTCTTCCTTTACTCTGTTCTTTCTCTTGCGGTTAACTTAAAACTGATGAATAGTACTTCACTAAATTGTAATGCTTTTCCTTGGTTATATGTTATTCCTGTAAGCCCTTTTGCCAAAACACTTATTTTCTCATTAAATTAAAAGAAATTCTCTTAGAGAGTGGCACTGTTTTCTCCATATGTGAATTCAAAGGTAATAACAAACTAAAAGGCTTTTCAAAAACTTGGTGGGAAAGTTTAAAAATCTTAAATAATATTCATAGTTAAGTGTGAGGCTTCAAAACTGGAGTGTTATATCACTGTCAAAGAACAGACCCACTTCATAGCACCTATTTATTTGTTTGGTACTTTTGAAAAGTTCTTTCTTTATTATCAATTGTCTCAGATATTTAAATACCGCTATCACACATATGTTCAATAAATTCTGATGTGATGTAGAGATGTCCACCGGAGTCTGCAGAGATCCTGTAATAACATTGATCCCACTCAGAAGTTAACTCAGAGGCCTGATGATAATTAAAAATGTCAACATCATTAAATATTTAATTTCTCAAATATGAACGAAGAGGTTGAGTCACATATTTGCATAATTTACATAACAGCCATCTAATTTTGGTGATTGAATTGACGACACCTGGGATGTCTAAGCTTTTGGTTTTTTTCTCTCTTGTCCATGTAGTGTCAGACCCAGAAAGCTTTTCAGATCCTATCAGTGTATTGAAGCTCCACTATGGGTATTCAAATCCAAAAATCTGAGAGAACACAAACTAATTGTGGTAATTCACATTCATTTTTTTCAAGTATGATGACAGATGATATGGATGGTGCACAGAGAACTTTTCTCTTTTTATTGTTCTCACCTGACTCCTGCTAGAAAGATAAATGGCAATGTTGTCAGTCAAAAATATTTTAATATTAAATTTTCTCTGTCAAGTGGGACTAAATGGTATTACAGCATTGCATCAATTATCTTATTACAGCCTAGCTTTTAAGTACTATAAATTGTGTTTTCAAAAATGAACTCGGTTCCACCTAAACAACCATTCTTAACATTGCAGCCTGGTAACTCCCTTTCTTACTTTATTTCATCTCTTATTTGCAGAAAAATGTTCCATTGGTAAACCAAAAATAGCCAAGGCTTACATCCACAAAGGCTCTTCATGGTATAGGAAACTAACTTAAATTCTATTTTGAACCTTTTGTCACATAATTGAAAATGTTAAATCTTAAAAAGTTTGCATTATAAATGTGTTTCTGCTGTTATCAGTTGGGGTTTTGGGGGGAGAGGCATCAGGTTTTATTTTTACATTAATATCATAGTATGTAGACCTAGAATTTTGATACAAGATAGTAAATTGTTTTGTTACAGTAGCTATAAAGAATTTAAAAACACTATGGCCTAGGATAAAATCTCAACTCATTGGAAATTCAATTGTCATGGGACAAGAGAGAAGGTCTTCTCATGAATTAATAAATAGCTTAAATAGTAGGATTAAGTGATCATCTTTAACAAAAGTAGAGGTTTAACAGCGGAGTCCCTCAGGGAGCTCTGCTGGGATATCTTCTGTTAGACATAAATGATCTAGAAAAAAAGTGAATAATGAGGTGACTAAGTGTTCTGATGATACAAAATTCTAAAAAAATAATGATGAAAACTGACTGCTAAGAGTTGCAGCAGATTTCAAGGTACTGATCAACTACAGGACAAGCAGCAAATGAACATTACTGTTGATGGGGGTAAGGTAATGTAAATGGAGTGGGGAAGAAGCTCTTCATTAAAAATAGAGTGATGGTCACTAAACAAGCTGCTATCATTCAGAAAGAATATTGAATTGTCATTGTCCATAACCCTAGGAAAGCTTTACTAGCCTGATACTCAGTGTTATCAAAGGCTAAGCAGAATAAGAAAAAAGCAGCTAAGGAAAAGAACAGAGAGTAAAAGAGACCATCATCATGTACAGTTACAGCATAGTCATAACCTGAACTACAAATTCATTTCAGTCTCCTTAGTGAAAACGAGGACTGTCAAAAAGGCAGGGCTAAATAAAAACAGAGGTATGGATTGCTTTCTATACTAAACAGACACTGACATACTGGTTTGGCAAAGGGAACTCCTAGGTGTTTAAAATCATGAACAGAGTGCAAAGAATGATTATTGATGGTTTTTTACACCAGAATAAAGAAACATGAAGTTAGTAGACTGAAATATTAATACAAAAATATGTTGGTTATTTTCCAATGTAATGAATATCTTTTGGAATTTTTTGCCATACAATGCATTGGATCTGCAATGGGTTACAGAGAGGTTACACTGTCCTTTCTCATGTCAGAAGCAAAAAGGTGAGCTAGGTCAAAGTTTCATTCAAAGTGTTTTTATGGTCTTATGTGGTTTATTACTAGTTATTGCACTTCTGCTTTCCATCTGTGAAACTGGGCTAAAAATACATG
Source organism: Neodrepanis coruscans (assembly GCA_013400695.1). NCBI lineage: Eukaryota > Metazoa > Chordata > Aves > Passeriformes > Philepittidae > Neodrepanis > Neodrepanis coruscans. The sequence continues at coordinate 22,590 of VYZS01100587.1, read as the reverse complement.
TAGTCATATTTTGGAAATACATTAAGATTTGGGATTTTCTTTAATGTATTTAAAGGTGCTTAAGATGCACAGGTTAGGGGTTCTAGTTTTGATTGCAAAACGACTCTGACATTTTCTTATGATTAAATTATTTTAAATGACTTTTAAATAACTTGGAGACAGTTTTATCTAGGTATGGTGACTTCTAAGGAGAAATGACTTCGAGTGTGAATTGTATTTGCATGTTTATTCTACACTCCACTATTTATATTTATTGAGGTGAGGGCTTTTAATGCTCTCTTTGGACCAGCCTCTGGCTACATATGCAAAAATCTATAAAATCACAATTGAAGGGCTTTTTAATATAAATAAATGGCTAGCAATCTCTATTCTTGAGAAAATTTAACCCAAGTCTTTTTCAGACTCCTGTGTGCCCTGTCCTTAGCAGAGACATAATGGATCCTAATGACACAATCTCAAAGATGCTTTTTGCTGCTGGAACAACTGTAGCATTTTTTCACTGCCTTTTTTTTTGCAGCCAATGCTAAAATACTAAGTCTGTCTTGAGTGCTCTTTTCTGACTTGCCTGATGGAGGTGGAGAAAGAAGCCATGGTGTCTATTACTTTGCATGCAAGAATCACTTTCAAGTGAGTGGTGCCTTGACCTGTGAAAGTAAGATGTCCATATTCCCTCTTGCTGCACTTTGGCTCACATGTATTCATCTCTGTTAATCTTTCTGCTTGTTCTGGAATTTACTCTCTAGGTAGCTTGAAGGCTATTGAACTAAGAGTTTTTCTAGTATATCATAATTACACAAACACCTGTGCTGAGCAACCTTGTACTGAGCTACTCAATTTTTTCTCAGGTGTTCAACAGTACTCAACATTCCTTAGCTCAAACTTGGTGGTCTAAAGGCTGATCACAGAGTGAAAAGAAGTACAGACTGGAATTCTAAATCAAAGACTTTTAAAGAAAAATGCCCTGATATACTTGTAGCATATCATTCGTTTTCGTATGGTTGTACAAGACACTTTGCAACATAAAACTTCTTTTCAATGTAAGGCAAAAACTAGATCTACACATAGGGTCATTTACAGGTGTTCTCTTCATTTTATGTAAAAAAATTAACAGATTAGTGGTTTGACTCAATATTAGAATTCTAGTTTGCACAGTACTGTGTGCAAAGTGTATTTTTAAAGATTTTATGTCCTTTTCCAGATTGTTCAGATGGTTTTTGCAGTCATACAAACTTTGGAGTTTTCAAATCTCAAACCTTTTACTTCCTAAACATTTTCCTAGTAACACATTCTTTTGTGAACTCAGCTTTAAATAGATAAACATTCAACACTGAATTTAAATGTTCAGCACAGTTATTTTTCTGTTTGTATTTAATGATCCATTTTGTCTTCAGCAAATAGCATCCATATTAGATGGGCAGTAACTCCCTACCCCTGAATTTCTTTCTACATCTTAACAAATTAGTATATTCTCAGTTTTTCTCATATTAATATTACCTGGTCTCATCAGCATAGAAAATTCAAATGTTTTGGATGCTACTAATGAAGGAGATCTCTTTCTCTTCGCACCAATTAACTTTTTTTTTTTTTTACTGTGGTTTGATATCTTTGAAACTCTAAGCCTATTAATGAGTTGAAACATTGGAATTATTATTATTAATCAATTCAACATCAATGTATTTTTTTTAAGAACAATGTTAGTACTGGAAGTCAGAACATTTTTAATTTTTGGAACTTTAAAGCAACTAAAAATCTAGTGTATTGACATATAGTTACTGACCTGAAGTTGAGTTGGAATTGGAGAGATTCCATTTTCTTAGAAATGTTACAAAACACAGCATTATATTTCTACTTTTAATCATGTTAAAATTTTTGTGAGAACATGTATAGCAATAGTTGAAGGAGTCAGACCATTCTGACCTGATTTCTCTCTTCAGCAGTGGGTTCCTCCAAAATAAAACGCTAAAATCAGAGTGATATTTTTGCAGGCTACTCTTACAGCCTCCAACATCACAAATGATTTCCAATGCTGAAGTGGTCCTTTTGTACTTAGAATGTTTTATTTGATGTTTTCCCCCCAGATTTGTTCAGTTTCCTTTTGAATCCATGTAAACATTTACCATTAATTTTTAAAAAAGTATGTGTAATCACCAAGACTAGAGATTTGGCTCAATTTTCTCTGTCTTGGTTTTCAATCTGTTTAGTAAACAGTCTGCCTATTATGAAGCATGGAGATAAAGAATATCATTACAAAAACCCAAGCTGTTAAACCATGAGGCTGACAAAGGATTAATTTGTTAAAAAATTGCTTAAGGGTTGCAGAGGGTTTTAACAGTTGGGAATTAAAGACTGATGGAGTGGTTGCAGCTCAGCTATGATCTGCTTTGCCCCAAGATGTGACTCGGGCAGAACCAACAGCAGTCAGAGAAGGGTGATGCTAAGTGAAAAAAGTCAACCTTTCCTTTGAAGTCAGAAAAATATATGCAAAGTATTTTAATCATGTACTCAGTGTACTTAACAAAGAGAGGCTTTGTTCATACATGTGGAGGAAATGGAGAAAGCATTTTGTGCTCCTTGTTTTCTCAATTTTGTTTAGTTTTCGGATCCTGCATTCAATTTTACTGTTCTCTGCATGCTCTACTTTTCATTGAAGGACTCAGTGAATCTCTTAGATGACAGAAAACCCCTAGAATACCCTTCCTAATTCTCAAAAGAATGTTCTGTGAGAGCTGCTTGAAAGATATATATTGACTTTTTTTTTTTTAATAAAAACATCAGTAG
>VYZS01100587.1:6216-19394 GCA_013400695.1 Neodrepanis coruscans | reverse complement strand
AGTTAATCTCCTAGATGACAGAAACCCCCTAGAATACCCATCCTAATTCTCAAAAGAATGTTCTGTGAGAGCTGCTTGAAAGATATATATTGACTTTTTTTTTTAATAAAAACATCAGTAGAAAATTACTAAGACATAGCATTTATCCTTTTAGTCACTACATATTTCACATTTTTTCAGTTTTGTTTGCACATGCAGTGTATTTCCCATTCGTTCCTCTGTGTGTGTATACACACACCTATTCAGGCGTAAAGTCTGGAATAAATAAAATAAATCACAGCACTATCCAACATGATGAAGCAATACTTGATATTGGAATATGGACTTTTTTAATATTCAAGTATGCAGCTAAAAGTGTTATGATTTCACATGCATATTTGCAAAGGACAAAATTGCTATATAATGGAAATTTTATGACATTGACTTATGAATTATGTTCTTTAAAAAATAAAATAGCGGTTACCAAATTTATCTGGCATTTAATTTTTTTTTAAATTTGTTTTGTTTACCTATTTTAATCTCATATTAGCTGCTTAGAATCAAATGGAAAATATATTTTTCTTCTAGTAGAATTCTAACTCAGATACTTCACTTCCAGTTTCATGTTACTCTGTAATAAGATAGCTACACTTGTGAACTTCCTCTTGCATTAATATATCATTTTCCCTTAAAATTCTAAACTTCTTTGAGCATAGTTCTCCTTGCAGATTTGCTCTGCCTCTCAGCTTGTTATTATGGGACTGTCAAAACAGATAAGTTTGAAGAACCTGTGTGCAAAAGATTTAATGAAAAGTATTTAATCCAGAATCACTTGTAGCATTCAGGAATGGAAATATCCTTCAATTGTATAATTTTCAAAGTGAGATATTTTCAATATCATCAAGTCATTTTCTACACTGTAAGTTACCTTATGTCAGTACCAGCAGTATACAGTCATGTAATACACTAAAGAAATTACATTTCCATGTGACAGTAAAACTCATTTGGTTTTTTTTAGGATTGGGAGGATATTGTTCATTTGTTTCTTTCTAAAGAGTGACATAAGTAATAAACTGAAAAGAAAAAGATCTGTTAAACTTTGAAACTACAGTTCATCAGTTTGAGCTTGACTGGAAGGCAATTATTGAGACAGACATCTGTTGTCATTGAGAGATTGCCCAAAAATTAATTCACATGTAACCTGTAATTAGACCATGCAGGCTCCTCTTGTGCTCTCATCAGAATAAGATCTTCTGAGTAAGAATCCTTCACTTTGTCCTGATAGCTGTCCAGGTCTCTAGGAACAGGCACTTTGTGTTGCTTACCTGTGGGGAAAAAAAAATTAATTTTTAAGGATGATGTCAGATTTAACTAATGTTAATGACACTCTGAAATTTTCAAATGTAAGGAGCTATAAAAAAAGAAGACTATTTTAGATGTAGGAGCACTGGTGAGCATTGTTTCTTTTTTAATTTTAAATGGTAGGTCCTTTTAATCTGACTGAAAGGAAGTGATGATGCTTTTAGCAGCAGACAGGAGCAGACAGACAATAGTAACGTCAAAGTAGTACAGCCTGTGCCATGTGCTTGCAGCACAGCTTGTTTCACACCACTGGGGGTAAACAGTTCTCTTCTACGTTTAAAAGTTCTTCAGCCCTTTTGTGGCAAAATAGCAGATCTCCAAGAAAAAGAGATTGCCCGGAAAGAGATATGATGGGGTGTGGGGAAAGCAGACATAGACAAAGATGGTGAGGAAATCTGGATGACTTAACTCTTCTGTAATAAGACTACCCTAAAGACACAAGCTAGCTACTCTGGCAATTTGTATTTATAAATTTTGTCAAAATAAAATATTTCTGGCCCTCTTGAAAACAGAAGGGTAAAAATTAATAAAAATACAAGTATAGGGATACAAAATTAGAGAAGTCAGTGTATCATAAGTTTTGTGGCTGTAAAAGCATTCCTTGACCATCTTTATGCTCTGAATCCTAAAAAGGGCTTATATTTAACATCAATTTTTGCAAACTTTAATCATGTTTTCAAATCTCAAATTTCATACTAACTGACCTTTTCTACCAAATAGTAAGGTAGTACAGGAAACAAATCGTATATATCTAAGTTGGATATATAAGGATGACTTGGAAGACATTTCTGTAAGACAGATATATTAAACACAAACTTAGAGTCATTTCTCATGAGGACATATAAACAGAATTGATTAATTTGATCTCATTAAAAGCATTATGCCACGATAAAAATACGTAGCCACGGCATATTTCAAAAGGTAGCAAAAGCCATTTTGCATAATCTGCTCTGAAATTATAAGGAATTTAGCAAATTGCATTTGTTATAACGATCCTTGCTGAATCACTGTTAAACTGCTAATCATTTCTAACCCTCATTCAAGAGTTCAAATGCATTCTGACTTCAACATCTATTCTTCACTATGTCATTCAAGGTCACAACACTCTAATTTACTCCATTTCTGTAAGCAATGCTTAGGCAAGTAGAATAAAAGCTGAGAGAAGTCATCCTCTCATAAGATGCACTTGAGGAGACTGAAGAACTGGAACAGATTGAATGCATGACTGTCTAGGAAAACCGGGAAAGTTGTTTCTTCTAAGTAAAATTTAGTCAACAAAGTTTACCATTTTCATATAAGTCAGATTTTCTGTAGAGAGTCATTGTATTTAAAACCAATAGAATTAAACAGCACAATTAACAAACTGCTAAATATAGGCTACCTTTTCATTGGCCTTTGATTGACCAACATCTTTAACATACAGAAACATCTGAGTTGGAAGGGACCCATCAGGATCATCGAGTCAAGCTTCTGGGCCTGCACAGGACCATCCACAAGAGTCTGAGAGTGTTGTCCAAATGCTTCTTGAACTCAGACAGGCGTGATGTTGTGATGACTTCCCTGGGGAGACTGTGGCGCTCCCAACCACCCTGAACAACCTTTTCTGGATATCCTGATATCCAACTTAAACCTCCCTTGACACATTCTCGTGCCGTTGCTTATGTAACCAGGATGCAGAACAATTAATTCTGGAGGGGTTTTATATTTATGAGGCAGCTACATGCATTTTTTTACTGCTATACAACTGAATGAAATATCCAAGAAAAGAAGTTGGGAAAAATTCGATCCATACAAGAATGACATCAAGAGCTCCTGAATTTCTGAAGTGTAAAGTATAATATTAAGGTAATAATTCTTTTATTAATAATTAATTGCTGTTAAATTATTATGCAATTAATACACAATTATTTTAAGAATTAAAATTAGTAATTAACGTATTAAATATTTTTAAAACTGTGGTTTTCTTCTTTTCCACACCTTTACTAGACTATCACAGCGGAATAATTGCTTGCAAAGGAGCAAATTTCAAGTTCTAAATCAGATGCAATGATTTTGAGAAAACATCAACATATGTTTACATTTCTTAATTTCAAATTTAAAAAAAAAAGGGTTGGGAATTTTTTTTTAATTGTTCTGAAATACCTAGTTAATATGCATCATTTTTCACTCATGGATTTCAAAACACTGAGGAAAATATAATTGCCTTTCTAGAAGTGAGAAAATTATGGGATGGTGTAGGAAGGATTTACTGAGCACCACCCACAGCTTGGGAAGGGAAACAACCGAATATCATCATGAGTACTGCTTCAGAATTTTGTACTTCAGAGTATATTGCCTTTTCCAGTAAAGTACTATTTTCGGCTCAATGGAAAACTTGTAGTATGGGAACTGCATCATATCTTACTGAACTCTGACTATAGTTCAAATGAAATGTTATTTTAAAAAGATTAAGTTGTACTGAAAGGAGTTGAAAATGCAATTTTTAGGCTATTTTTTTCCTGTTTGGTTTTTGTGTTTGTGTGTTTACAAGTCTAAAAATTCATTAGGAAAAAAATATGTGTTTAAGTGACTAAAGTAGTTCTGCCTGCATGTGAAGCAAATGAAAAGATATACAAACTGGAAATTATGATTAATTGGTTTTCAATCAATGATATTTACATCACTGTGAGTGAATGGTATCTCTAGCAGTTACTAAGGGACAGATCTTGGTGAAAACCTTCTGGTAATAAGTAATACTTAATGAGAAAAGTTACTATGTGATTCCAATCCCTGTATTTAGGCATGATAGTCAAAGTAAACTTAGTTTAATTCTTTTTACTAGGTGACCTATACATAGCACAGTTCAGTGCACTCTTCTTCTGTGAATAAGGTGAAAAATAGATAGAAACTGGATTGTATGAAGAAACTAGACTTGTCTTCCCTGTAACTGTAAGCACAATAAACAGCCATTATCATCCTTAAATAGTAACGTTTACTATTTCTGTGTATCACTAAACAAAAATATTGGTTGTTTTATATTGTTTTTAGTGCAATGTTTATTTCAACTATCTTGAGTTAGAACATATAAATGTATTTTAGCAGTACATTGTATTTTATCTATGCAGTAAAGGCACGTTATTGAAAGCATATATAAACTTTATTTCTTTTTTTGGTTATGGCTTTAGAAATAGTTGAAATAAAACTGGGAACCTGAATTTTAGTTGCATACACATAGTCCTTCCATCACTTTCTATTTCAACATTTTCACTTGTTCATTTTACTACAGGAGACAGATGAGATGAGACAATGTGAATGTCGGAGAATGCCTTAAGAGCCATATTTATGGCTCTCTAGCAGAAGTGTACAAGCAAGTGCCTGGTTAGCATAACTAGGCCTTATTCCATGTTAAGTATGAAACTGCAAAGTCATGGCCTGTCAGCAAAGAAGCAAGAAGCACAAACAGGTCGTCCTTGAATAGGAATAGTAGAATAACAACTTGTGTGAAGATAAGAAAGGTATGCTTGACCTTGCAGCTGTAAGTAGGAGTAATCTTAGACCATTAACGAGTAGAATGAGCCTTGTATGCACATTGATGTAGTTGGATTGTAAAAGTGTGTGCTGTGTGATCAATAAACGGAAGCTGTTTATCAATCATATTGGTTGTTGAAGTTTCCCCTTGCCGCCACATGTGAAGTTATAAAGAAAGGAAGAAAATGAAAATTAATTAAGCAAACGTTCATTGTCTGTTAAATAACCACAAATAGGCAGATTTTATATTTATATTAAAAATATTAAATTAGTATATAATATTAAAATATTAAAATTATTTGTAAAGAGTTACATTCATTCAATGTATGAAGTTATCACAGAGGGAATGTAGATGCAGTTTAACCTCGGAAGACTTAAACTGTTTGTGCTGCAAAACAAGCCTGTGTTTACTGTTACACTTAAACACTGTCTTGCTGAAGTTCATAAGGGATCACAAGATGAAGATATAACCCCCCCTAAGCAATGCTGTAATGTCAGATTGAATTTTCAAACTAAGTCGGTTACTTTAGCCCTTACTAGATGTATGTAATGTCATAGAAGTGAAATACGTTAGAATTTTTCAGTTAGGCAATTTGATTCATACAGTAGTAGTATTTACTTCTACTGAAGTACATTGACCCTCTGTAGATTAGCTTTTTGAATACTTTTGCTGATTCAAGAATTAGCTACTATGCTATTTATCAGTCATGAATAAGATTTTCATAGCTGCTGAGAAGATTTAGTCATGTTTAGTTCTCTTCCATCAAGGAGATGAATGTCTGAAGTTCCTTAAATAGCATTGAAAGGAATATTTTGAAAAATCTATCAACATGTCATCTAAATATATGCAATAGTCCAAACAAAGTAATGCAAATAGATGCACATTATCATGTTTTTATATGCCCTTTCATGTGTAAATGTATGTATGTTTGTACACATTTCTTCTTCTACACAATTGTATTGATTTTCTGATATAAAGGTTTATGTAATATCATCTATATCACTAATGTAATATGTAATATCACTATAATATAGTCACACATTCCTGAATAACTGAGATATTTTTTCAATTAAATCTTTCAATGACGTGCACAGAAAACAAGCATAAATGATTACTGTGTTACTGAAGTAAGGTTCAGGGAGATGATCCTAACTCAGCCCTAGTGAGCCCACATCAGGAGCACTGTGTTCAATTCTGGTCTCCATAGTTCAAGAAATACAAGATGTCCAGCAGAGGCCACAAAAATGCTTAAGGGACTGGAGCACCTCTCTTATGAGAAGATACTGCAGGAGCTGGGCCTGTTCAATCTAAAGAAGAGAAGACTGAGAGGGGATCTCATCAATACAAATATCTCCAAGGCAGGTATCAAGAGGATGGTGTCAGAGTCTTTCCAGTGGTGCTTAGCAACAGGACAAGGAATAATGACCACAAACTAAAACACAAGTTCTACCTCAAAATGAGGAAAAACTTCTTCATGCTGAGGGTGACAGAGGACTGGAACAGGCGATCCAGGGAGATCATGGATTCTTCCTCTCTGGAGAAATTCAAAATTCCCCTGGGCACATTCCTCTTTCACCTACTCTGGGTGACCTGTTCCTTGGCAGGGAGGTTGGACTGCATGAACTCCAGAGGTCACTTCCCCCCATAACTGTTCTGTGATTCTGTGTTTCACTTCAACACTCAGAAGCTGAACCAAAGATGGACTCTTTATTAGAAAGATGGGAACCAGAATTTGCAAAGTCAGCAGGAGTTTTACTTCCATATGTGTAGCTATGAGGCTTTGGGTATTACTATATTACAATCTCACTTTTGAAGTACTTATGAGTGAATTACTTTGAACAGACCATCATTATAACAAAGTGGAGTTTGACTACCATGTGGATAAGTGGCATCTGTAACAAAATCAATAAAAACAGAGTGAGTTTCATTTTACATTATGTATTTTTGCAGTGCTATCAGCAATTGTTCAAGGACTGTGGTTTCCAGAAGCGCCACTTACAGTAAGGACAACTAGTTATGCTGCCATGACCAGAGAGTGAGAGTATCTGATTCTCCAATTCAAAAGCGATTAGTCTAATGAATTATTCTAAACAGGAAACAATGAAATTACACTAAGTGAAGAGAATAAACAAAAAAATAATATGATTTGCAATCTGCTGTGGCAAAACAAAAAACGACTAATGAAATAGATATATTTTTACATATAAATGGCATTTGCTTTGACCATGTAGATAAAATATTTGTGTACAGTTATTATATTAAAATTTATCATAGATCAGTATAAAAACGTTTTACTTGTTCTTCAAATATTTTCACAGTTTAAAAAAAAGAATCTTATTCCTCACTAGGATAAAGTCAAGTAATTTTCACAAAGAAAATTTGCAAAAAATCCCATCCTAGAGTAATTTAAAATTTAGGTTATGCACTAAAATATATGTAATTGTGGTGGTTTTACCACAAATTTAGCGATTTTGGACAAGAGATTCCGAGAGAAGCCACAAACACACCCCAAAATGAAGAAAACACACAAATATCACAGTTTATTCCACGCACGCACAAAACCAGACAAGTAAAGTGCAAACAGACAAACAAATTAAGTTTCCCAGGGCCCGTTTTGGGATGAGGCCGCTCTTGAGATAGTGCTTGTCTCTCTCTGAGCCCCCTGGAGAGACGCCGAGGTAATTAGAAGAAGCACGTGGCCGGTCTGAGGACTCCCGTAGCAGCACGAGCTTCTGCCCGCCTTTGACTGAAGGAAAACTCAAGAACTCATTAGCCCAAGGAGGGATTTAGTGCTGATAGAAGAAGAGATGTGGTCTTCGGACCCCGGGGAATAGCTGCAGATAACCACCAGACCACCTGCCTCCCGGGGGAAAGGAAAACCACAAAAGAAAAAAAGAACGAAAGGGAAGAAACAACCCTCCTCCACGAGGAAAGGAAATCCGCCTCCCCAAAATCCACAAGAGTGCAATTCCAAGAGAAAGGAAGCCCCCCCACACACCTCCAAAAGAGAAAGAAAAAGAAAGAAAAAAAAAAGAAAGAAAAGCTTGATCACAAAGGAAAGATGTGATAAAAAGAACGGCTCCCCCTCCCCAAATGCCCACCAGACCGCCACCGCAGAATCGCTGACTCGGTCTTCACGTGGGCGTATGTCCTGGTGAAAACGAGAGGCGATGTTACCCCTACGACNTTCCCGGTGCAGCCCTGCGAGTGCGGGACAGCCCCGGCGCTGGCACTGCCCCGGGAGCGCGGGACAGCCGCGGTGCCGGCGCAGCCCCCGGCGGCCCTGTTCCCGACGTGGTCCCGTGAGTGTGGGACAGCCCCGGTGCCGGCACAGCCCCCCTGGCGGCCCCATTCCCGACGCGGTCCCCACGCGCCCGTGCCCGGCAGGGAATGGGAGGAACGGTTTTTATTTCCTAATCCACAACAGTAATAAAACAGTGACATTCATTTTCCCTAACTTTACAACCAATATAAGATGTGCAATTTAAGTTACTTGTCCAGACTTATGATTTTCAGCAGCAAGACTGTGTTTGCAGAATTCTCCCCTTCAAAACTGAAGAACTAACTCTCTGATTAATAAAGAAACTCAAATTCAGCTATTTTACTTCTCACATAAGTTTTAGTTCTTACTTACATTTTCCTCATCAGAATTTCAGGGATATTCCTCAAATTTTAATTATTGTAAGATTAATTGTATAGGTCATTAAACATACTGTCTCTGGAAAAACTCTTTCTGGACCTTTCAGATAAGCCAGAGAAATCAATGATTCTCACTGTAAACATGGACTGTGTTACTGAATCCTCATTTTTGTACATATCTTCAATTCTCACTCACTATGTTTTCATTAATGAGCCAAGATTCATCATATTACCCAGAATACTGAGTTATTTTTCATGTATTCTTTTGAAATCTCTGAAAATACAATCATAGGCTGACATTATATATAAATTTGGAGAATTAAATCTGCCAAATTTTTGAGACCATCTCTGCATACAAGTTTAACTTTACCTTCCAGGTATTACTTATCTATTATTTATAACATTTTCTGTAAATCAGAGCCACTATAGAATTTTTTTTTCTGTAATGCTATTTCAAACATTTTTTTTATTTTTTCCTAAACTAATTGACAAGAGAGCTACAGTATGAAATGACCATGGGTGTGTAAAACCTTGTTTCAAGGAAACAATAACAGTGAACTTACAAAAATAATATGAAACCAAATTTCCAATCAATAAACCACTTTTCCTTCATGTAAGCATTAGCATTAAACTGGCAAAGCCTTTATAGTTTTTTATTATAGCCATAAACCTTTTAACTAAGACTTACTATTTGTCCTCATTTGACCATTTCTTCATCCGTGTTGTTAGAGAAAGCATTTTAGTATGATCAGAAAATATCTAATATACAACAAAAGTAGAATAAGAGAAGCTTTAGATGAAGTTTTGTTTAATTTCAAAATATTCAACTTTTAATTGTCATATTGGGTATAATTCATATTGGGTTATATCAGGAAAAGACATACCTAAAACACTGACTTGGGGCATAGACCACCGCTCTCTCCAGGAAGCTTGTTCCAGTGTTTGACCACAGACTCAGTAAAGAAATATTTAGTCTTGTCCAGACTGAACCTCCCCTGGAGCAACTTTGAACTCTTCTTACATATCCTATCATTGTATCCTAGGGAGAAGAGATCAGCACCTCCCTTTCCAGTCCTCCTCCTCAGAAACTTGTAGAGAGCAACGAGGTCATCCCTCATCCAAACCAGACAAACCCAGTGTGTGACAAACCTAGTATCTCTAGCTAAAAGACTACTTTTCATCCCACTTGAAGCTTCTGATACAGAATATATCAGGAGACGCTGAAATTGGAATTTTTCTCTGTGTAGTTCATTGGATATCAATAGGATTCGGGGAGGTGAGGGAGTGCTGGTAACAAGTTTTATGGGGTTTATTTTTTGCTTTTTAAGGTGGTCATTAACAAAACTGTAGGGCAGATGAAAGAAATCATAATACTATCATTTTATTCCAAGTATTTTTTTTTCTTAGCACTTCTATGTGATGAGCCTAAGGGATGTTTTCACACATGCCATGAAAAGCAAATCCTACAAGGACAATAACGAAAATATTGTTAATTTTGAGAACTTAATTTCCTTCACCTTAAAAGACAAATCTTTTACCTAAATACCAGTCACATATCCATGACTTGAATTCATGCAGATCCATACACAATTCTGCAAAGCCCCACAAAAGGAATTTGAAAAATCTACTAATATTATGCTAAAAGAACGCATTCCTATGTCATATCCTTTACGTCCCCGAAGCACTTACATGTAATAGGAAAAAAAAGGCAAAAAAGTATCAGAAGTCTTAAGCTGTCTACACATTAAATCTGTATATTTTTTTCATGTAAAATATAAATGGATGCATATTTTAGTATCCCATACTACAGCAGATGTGATTTGACATATGTAACACTGCTTCTCAGTTTTTCTTATGTAAAAATAAAGATCAAAATATATTTCCTCTGCTGAGTTACTGTTAAAAAAAAAAAAAAAAGAAAAAAACTAAAAAAAAAAATCAACAAAACAACAAAAACACTACTATTTATTTATTTTTTTTAATTCTGATTGCTTGATCTTATCTGGCTTTTTTTTATAAAGGATTCACAATCATATCATTGCTTTCTTCTCTGTCTGGATTTATAATTTTTTTTCAAAAATTTATTTTCTGGTAGACGCAAGGAAATACAAGAAAACTATATAACAACAGCAATGTCTTCCACAACTCTCATTTTGTCAAAAAATGTGTAATATGTAAATCTAAAAAGTGTCTGCTTCTTACTGTCAAAATCATCAAAACACATTGTGTTTTAAAGCATAATTTGGTTCCTTGTAGTTTTGGGGGGGGTTTCTTAGTTTGGTTTGGTTTTTGATTTTAAGCAAAACATTTCTCTTTGAAGATTTGAGCTCAGTTTCAAAGAAGACAAGGCTGGTATAGAAAACAGGCTCTAATTCCCTGAATTCAGGATCACTTGAAAGAACAGGCACTAAATAAAAACTCCTTGTTTTTGCTGTACTTCAGCCCAAAAATTCTGTTACAGCATGACCACGTGTGTTTTTTACGACTGAACCTGTTTTCAATGAGGTGCATACTAAAATACTCTCAACACTACTCCAGCAAAAATACAATTGGAAATTAAAGATGTACCTGGAATTCAGAATGCTTGCCTTCTTGGAAATAAGGAACTAAGTTCACTAAATAAAGGGAAGAAAGTCTGTTATCATAAGTAATCATATATTATGCAACCTTGATAAACTTGATATCGATATGTACATTTTTTAAAAACTACCTTCCCATTCATTACCCATAACGCATTACAGCTTTAAGGGCAGCATGAAGAAGGCTGTCACTATTTGCTGGGTCTGGAAAGACATTGAATGATACTCCCTATAGAAAGCACAATGCCAGAATACAAAAACCTCTTACATATGTGAAAATAGTAGCAGATTTGTCCAGGTGAATTGCTAGCAAACTGGCTTATTTTTATGTTATTTTTCATGCAATAGCTTAATTCCCTGCCTCAATGTGGTGGTTTGGGGACTGAAGAGGAAGATAGAAAGAAAAATAGCTCCTTTCCTCTCCTCAGATTGGTGAGGGGCGGGGACAGCCCAGCAGAGTACCAGGGATATCTCTTTTCCTCGATTTTCCCATCAGCTCATGGGGGCTTGGGGGATACCTGGGAAGAAAAGTGGAGACTCTGAGGCCATGCAGGGAGTTCTGGGAGTGGACTGAGATTATAAGAGAACAGGGGAACCAGATGTCACTCTCTTTTGGGTGTTTGGCAGGGGGACAGAGTGCTCCCTTTCAGGACTGCTTGCCCAGAAAACCAGCACGGCTCCTGCTGCCCCCCACCTCTCCCTGTGGGGGTCAATGGGCACTGTTTTCAGCTGAGAAGACCCCTGAGAAAACCCCTCTATAGATGCTGCAGCCTCTGGAACACGGCAGCTTCCCCACCAAAACTCTTGTTCGTCTACCCCCACCTCTAAGCCTCCTCTGTGTTTCTGGGGGGCCTCTGTCCTCCCTCTCAGTGCTTTAACAGGACACTGCTAGCCCATTCCCACTGTGGGGGCTTTTGTTCCTGGTCTCGGCATCCACCATTTTCTCTTCCCTGCTCGCACATGGCTCCTTCCTCTCTGGCCCCATCTCAACTGACACCCAGAACTCCCTGTGTGGCCTCGGGAATCTCCACCTTCCTTCCCAGGTATCCCCCAAGCCCCCACGAGCTGATGGGAAACCGAGGAAAAAAGGTATCCCTGGTACTCTGCCGGGCTGTCCCTGCCCCTTACCAATCTGAGGAGAGGAAAGGAGTTATTTTTCTTTCTGTTTTTGTCTTCGGTCCCCAAACCACCACATTCAAGCAGATGTAGAAGCTTTCAGAGAGAATCATGAGTAAGTGGCTAAAGCAGGGAGTAAGTACCCAAGACAGGTAAAGTTTATAAAGCAATGAAAGCTTTTCAGGTGATGCCTTAAGGGGTATGCTTAAGATTTGAGAATTCACTATAGCTAGGTAGCTGGATAGCTTAGAATATTGAGAGCAAAGGACAGCCTGTCTTTCACATGTTTGCATTCTTCTATATAGATAAGGGGGGGAGCAAGTCAAAACATAAGAGTTAGGCTTCCAGGCCTACCAGGGGCTAGACTGGCATGGGGATAGATAATAAGGGACCATCCTGTTGGGTGTTTAAGGGCACAGTAATAAGATGAGTTTTAGTTGGGTAGTGTGTGATGGGTGGGCACTAGAGATTATAAAAATAGAGAGATTGTTATGAATTGCCTCTTTGGATCATTGGACATACCAGTAAAGCTGCACTCTCCCTTCACTGCGCATTTAGCTCATTTTCTTATCTCGCCCTGCCGGCAACACAGAAGTAAATCATGTGGTTAAAATGATCCATGTCTCAATTTAGCATTTTTATTAAGATTGAAAGAGGTGTTTTCAATTATTAGAATTATTAAAAACTGAAAGCTGGAGTGCATCAGTCAACAAGGAAAAATATGAATGAGAGTCCTTGTATAACCACTTGATATATTCAGAATTCTTTGTAGACGAAAATGTAATTTGCAATATAGAGTAAAAAAAAAAAATATTAACCAATGATGCACAAAAGAGGCAGTCTTTCTCCCCCCTGCAAATCAGAAAAAATTCACCAAAATAAGGGAACCTTCATGATATTTAAAGATTGTTAAAAGAAATTTAAAAAGAAATAAAAAGAAAACAGTATTGGACTTTCTAAAACTTTGGAATATTTCTTTTTCTGAATGCTTGCCA
>VYZS01100585.1:13973-38044 GCA_013400695.1 Neodrepanis coruscans | reverse complement strand
AGCCTTTCCTCACAGGAGACATGTTCCAGCCTTCTGACCGTTTTTGTGGCCCTCCTCTGGACGTGCTCCAACAGGCCCATGTCTTTCCTGTGCTGGGGACCCCAGAGCTGGATGCACCACAACACTGCAGGAGAGATCTCACAAGAGTGGAGTAGATGGGCAGAATCACCTCCTTTGACCTCTGGCCATACTTCTGTTGATGCAGCCCACTATACGGTTGGCTTTCTGGTTTATGAACATGTGAATTTATTTTTAATCTAAATTAAAAAGAGTCTCTTTTTTTTCTCTCTCTGAGTCAACCATGAGGTGCTGTTAACTGTATCACTGCTCTTCAGAAGATACATGAAATACAGTTTCTTGTATAAGTTTTTCTTAGAACAACTTCACTGTAATAAATCCCCTAAAAGTTAATTGGCAAAATCCTGCTTTAGTAGTCTCCCCTGTATACTGGCCTTAAATGACCTGCAGGACATTAGGAAAAAAAAACTATTTTGATGTGATAAGATACATCTGTTTTTTTCCATGGCTGTATTTAAGCAATCTAGAACATCTTCTTAGTAAATGCTATTCTGTGTATTGTTTTGTCTGGTAACTTCATGGTGTGGCTTCTCTCTAAATAAAAATAGACTTGAAGTCTCATTGTTCCCCAAAGGAAAAGAAGTCTTGGCAGAACCTTGTTCTCCAGAGCATTCACTCTGCACAGAGCAGACACAGACAGAAGAAATGGTTTCATGATGCCAGTCCACCGCTAGATTCCAGCCCCCATCCCGTCCTTCTCATTTGGCAAGTTAAAGGGGCCAAATGTTAGGAAAAAATTGAATACATCCATTGGTCTGAGCATCTTTTCAATTCAGAGTACTTTGGCTCACCTACCCTCAGGTGCCTTGCACAAAATGCATTCTAGAGTTTTCTTTGCAGATGCTTTTCTTACAATCAGTGTCTGTTTAAGGTCTGATTCTGATCTGATATACTTAGGTGCAAACTAATAGCACACTTGAAATTCATGCATATTTCACTATAACTCCAACATCAAATCAGAACCACAACTTTGTACTCTGTCATGCGAACAAAGCCTTTAAATCAGAAACATAACTTACTGAAAAGAACTGTTTATTTCTTGACTTCTCCTTCAACATTATGCACCCTGTGACCTCTTAAATACTATTTTCTACTGAAGAAGAGCGAGTATAATTTCTGTTATGAATTCAAAAGTAAAACTAAGGAGAAAATGGAAGTGAAGGGCATTTCTGCAAAACAGAGATGACACAGTTTACCTCCTGGAGATAGTGAGCAATGATTCATGGTGGCCACTCGCCTTCAACTGAATAGAGCAGTAAATGTTTCCTACAGAATTTTGACCATATAAAGCTATTTCAGACACATGGATAACATTTTTATAGATATTAGAGTTTCAGGAGATGAGACTTGCAATCCTGTTTATTGTAAAGTATGGGATACAGTCATATGCAGTGTATGAAACCAAAGGTTCCCTACAAATTGTTAGTAATGTATTCAAGAAAAGAAGATTTTTAGCCCCCGTTTTTCAAATTGGTGCCTTCCAGAACTGTGGTTTTCCTTCTGGACTACAAGTAGGTTTCACTGTCTTTTATGTGAATTGCTCACATATTTTAAATTTAATTTTTTTAAATTAAAAAACCAGTATGCACATGCATTATATAGTGTCTCTCCCCTGTGAAGTGCTTGTTAAATCCCATACAAAACATTCAGAGTCAAGAACTTCATTTTAAGAAGCCTATGAGTGACTGGGAGAGTGAATTCACAGCAGCAGCATCTGGAAATTAATATAGTGTAGAAGTGGAAGCTTTGGAGTTCACTGCAACTAGCACAAGAAGCTCTGGAAAAAGCTTTATTTCTCTGCCTGTTTATTTTCATGAGATAGTGAAACTGATGTATTCAAAGTTGATGTCTTAGACTGAGGGTCTAGGGAGATTTTAAAAGTGAATTATTTTTAGAAGTAAAATTTTTCAACTAAATACACCTTAGATGTATCCTGTTTTTTTGCAGAACATCATTGTTGGAGTCAAAATCAAGCCTGAACATGAATTTTGTTTACTAATACACTACATTCATGTTTGTAACATATATATTTTCAAAAATGAGGAAAGATTAAGTGGTTACTGGAATTGGTTTTACACTTCCGAAAGAGTAATTCTGACTAGAAACCATAGGTTGCCCATAATGTAGGAAACCTAGGAAAGGTTCAGAGCTCCAAAGTATGGGTGCAAACTTTGCCCATGCCCTGATTTTTTTATGTCTTTCTTTACTCCCCAGGATTTTTGCCCATCTCTTCCACTTGCAGAGGCCAGAAACCACAACACCAGCCAATGGGATCCTAATTGGAACAAGTATGGGGACCAGGCTCACATGGTAATCTGAACCTGCAGATCAGTTTAGACACAGCAGTAATAAACTGGGAGCCTCCTTGCCTGGCATGCACTTCACCTGGGTTATGTGGATGTGCACTGTTGTTCCAATTAAAAAAAAAAAGAGGGAAAGAAAACAACTGAAACATTTCATATTCCTCATTATAATGAGGAGGGCAGAGAAGCTTTAAAAGGTTAATTTATCATACTTAGACATAGAGGAGTAAAAGTATAAAAACTTGGCAGGTTTTTTTTTCTCCTATACAAGAACATAAAATGTTATCGTGCAGAGGGAATATCAGGTAATGAGAAAGTACATAAGTAGAACTGCAGTGTTGGTTCAAGAATAGGTATAGGGGTCCCAAAGCTGTTGCAGATTTCACTGATCTGCGCTCTTTTTAGGAATCAGTGGTGCTTTGATTACAGAATTATTGGTTATTTGAAAAAAGAATACTTAAAACTGTTTGTGCTAGAGCCTCACAGCTTTTCACATTTGAGAAGCTCCCTTACACCATCCAGAGAAGCACTAAGTTTGGTTTTCATTTGAATGAATATGATTACCTTCCACCTCATGCCAGTGGTGTGCTTTCCAAACACTTTTTTTGCTAGTTGTGTGCATGACATTTTACTTTGACTTAGGGGTGGGGAAGGAGACCTGAGCAACAGAGAGAAAGAACTTTTTTTTACACAGCAGAGCTTTTAGTGCCTGATTAAAACATGTGGAAAAAATCTGCAGAGGGAATAGCACAGGAGGAGTTCCTTTTCACTTCTCTAGTCCTTCAACAACTCATTTTCGTCACACTCCCATGTGTTTTTTCCATGAGACAGAACAATTGCAAGCCATTGTGTGTGAGATATTCTGGGATCAGAGGCACTTAGTCATGGTATGTAGGGGTATTAATGAGAATTAAAATACCTGAAATATGCTGAATGTTCTCAGATTTGATATCTGTCCTTATCTACATGAACAGTTGGTTTATGCAATTTTCAGGATGTAACGTCCCAGTAGCTACAGTACATTGTATCTTGGATTATAGAATGTTTCTTTACTATTTCCTTGCTATCCACCTCCACATAACTCCCACATTATTTCATGTAGTTGTTGCACAGTAATGTAAGCATGTACTATAGCCTTCATTTGATGAAGAGAAATGATAATTATCTGCAGTACTGCAACCCAAAAAAGGGTAATATTTTGGAGGAGTTGTCGTCTTGGTCCAATAGTTAAAAAGACCCCAAATCCTGCAGCAAAAACCTTGGTCAGAGAAGAACTGGTGAAGTTTTTCAACCTTTGCCTGCACCTGGTTATTTGCAAGTGAGAGAAGAAGTGAGATGAGGCACGCTTCTGAAAAGGCTTAGAAGGACAAAAAGTAGAGGACAAATTGGAAAGGACATACTGATCCTCCAACTACAGATGAACTGAAGTAAAAAGATCCTATTAGCGATCTTTAAAGAATCTTGACCTGCTAATGGGAAGCCATCTCCTTCTTCATAGGATTCCTAAAAGTAGGAAGATTGCTGCATTTGGTAAAAGAAGCCCCACAAAACTTCATCTGCTCCAGCAACACCCTACTCTGTAAAACTGTCAAAGGGCAACTACCCCCAAGGTAGAGTAACAATGAGGCAATAGAGTATGGTATTACCACCAAGTACTCTCTCAGCTTACAGTTACTTTCAGTGCAGTGATCTCCTGAGCTGAATGTTAGTTCAGTAGTTTTTCTAGCAACTTGCCCTTCCAGGGACCTGTCAAGTCGCCTTGAATCCTTGCTAACATTTCACATCTTTTAGCATGGATTTCCACAGGTCTCATCCTGGTTCCTACTAGATAAATTTTGTATCTCCTGCTTCTTATATCTGGAAGAAATGGTGAACAACTGAACTCTATCCACTAGGTCCACATCACTCAAAGTTTGTAGACATCTATTAGCCTCTATATTGTTTTTATTGGAGACCAAAGAGTCCTAGTTTACTTGGTTATTTCAGGCACTTAAACGGTTCCCATACATTTGGTTATCCTTGTTTCCCCTATTTGAACTTCTGGTAACATCCTCCTGAAAAACCCCGCTGAATATACCCTATCTACTCCATTCAAATCCTGATGTAGGGGTGTGTGTGTTGCCCACTTGCCCATCTTCCCTGGAACCTTTGGACAGAACATGCAAATGCGAGAAGCAAAAATGTGTGAGAGTATAGGTTTCAGTTTGCTGGTGGGTAGGTGACTCACAGCATCTTTTAGACAGCTTCTCTTGAGTTCCTTCAGCCACAAGAGCACAGAGGCAGGTTGAACTCCTGTGTGTTGTGTAAGACAGAAGGTAAATACAATTGTCCCTCAGTCTTTCCCGAGAACTCAGTGGGTGTGAGAGCTGCTTCCACTTTGCTGAGACTCCCCAACTATTTGCTGACTTCCAAAAGGTATCTGCAACACATTTGCTTAAAGATGTGTCCCTATGGCACACCTGGGCTGCTTTGAACAGTTTGGAGAAATGTGTGCAATACCAATTCATTATGGTTTGAGTCTTCAGCTAAAGAACTACAGTTGCGCTGTGCCTCCTAGTGCTAGCCTGAGTTTAAGAGAAATGTTTTCCATTGCTTTTTTTTTGTTCTTTTTTCCTCTCATCCCTTTGCCGTAATTATATTTATGCCTTTTCCCTATATGGTACAGATTCTGACATGATAGAAATTATTAGGATTCACAAATATTTCTTAGCACAAAAGGAAGTCAGTTTGTTGGGACACCCTTTTCAATAGTGAACAGTAGAAAAATATTCACCTCCTGATTGGCTTTCTCAAAAAAAAATCTACCAACATTTTTTCCCCTTAAGTGATGGCCACGTTCAGTAGTAATGGCAATTGTTTCTAAGCAATGTTGGTAATCAACGGCTCACACAAAAGAAATTAAAAGATCCTGCTCAGGACACTTGGCTGATGACAGATGAATGAGATGTGTTTGTAATTCTGAAGAAACCGTCATCCCATTTCAAACTAATTTTCCATCATCTTTTATTGACACAAATAATGCCAGGATAGTAGAAATGGAAAATATTAGTAGAGCGGGGGAAAAGTATTAGGCTGTTTTTCCAGTTTGTGTTACACATGTGGTACACATTCTGGCTTCTGTTTCAAATATTGACCACATTTTCAGCAAGGCTTGTAAATGTATCTTGGCCCCCTACTATAACTGCCTGTTGACCAGGAGTTTTTGTAATGAACTCCTTTTTTTTTTGAGTTGTGATTTTTGATGTGCTTGCCCAAATTCTGGAAGCTGATGAGAAGTCTCATTTTTTTTGGACTAGCATCTGTGCAAAAGCTTTAAAACGGGGATCAACAAGGGAGAGTTTAGGTGGGTCTTTCACATGTGACCTTGGAAACATAAAATGCTTAAATAAGAAAGTAATTTTAGAACTATAACCAAAATTGGTGAGTCACATAAATGAGCAGAGGTACAATATTTGAATCTTCATGCATCTTTTTCTACTTGAACTAATTTGATTATAGTTGACAATCTTACTTAAACCTAGAGAATATTAAAATGTATACTTTGACATATCATACATCAATTAGTAGATATCTCATATAACTATTATTCAGAAGTTAAGTATCAGTACTGAGAATACATTATTTATCGCAATGTCATCTGGAAACATATTGAATGCCATCTTGAATTCAAAAAAATTGCCTGTGCTATGGGTTCCAGACAGGTAGAACAGTTGCTGCAAAAAAACCCTTATAGCTGGACCTTGGCTTTAAAGAACAGCATAGTTTTCTGTCCTGCTTCTTTCCAGCACTGTCAGGAGGGTTCCTGACTGTGGTGGCCTGTTTGATTTCACAGTGCAGGCAGATACTGGAACCTGAGGAACTGAACAGAGATGGCGAAACAGCTGTCAATTGTTTAACTACTTTCTATCACTAATAGTGACCCACGGGTGAACGGCTCAATATCACATTACGGAGCCTTGAAGTTTAGGGAATGTTTAAAAACCTTTGTTTTAGTAGGGGAATTTCTATGCCTGGCTTGGCTACGTTAATAAAAAGAATAATACATTTCCTACTTCCACAGGGAGGTGTGCTTATCTGGAGGAATTTTCTGGTCAGTTTGAAAGAATTTTATACCGTATCTGAACAGATGCCACTGGCTTCTGCTGCTCCTATATTTGACTGCCGTTTCATTTGCATCATAAACCTATTAGGCTAAGTACCTGCTAAAAACAAAGTCTTTAAACCGGGAAAAGAGCATACACTTTGGAGGCAAAGCCTAGCAGTGATAGCAGTTCGCCATTAGTTCGCCTTTTACTACTACTTAGTTCAATCTTCCCTTTCTCACACAAATTTGAACTTCAAATGAAAAAAGAAAAAAAAGTCTAGTTTGAAATACTCGTAAAAGTCTTAGCCTTCACTTGCTTACAGTAAGGTTAATCGAGTTCTCTTATTGCTTAAGCTTTTTATGCATTCAGCAATGTCTGCACATCTTTCAACTGTTAAAACACAATTTTAAGTTCCAGTAAAATTCTCCCCTAAAGAAAAATACAAACTTATTCATATCAGAGCACGGTGGAGCCTCCAAAACTTCCCCCCGCCCCTGTATAATCGCAATTTCTTTTTCCACACGGACACTAAAACTTTTTGTTTTCCGTCTTAATGTAGCATCCTTCCTATTGCCAGCAGACATTCACAGTATGACCGGCAAGAACTACATGCTACAACTGCCAGCACAGCACACGACCGGGTCGGCAGCGCGAAGGGACGCCCGAACAGGCAGAGAGCGGCGGGTTCCCGCCGGCGGAGCGCAGGGTGCGCGGCCGCGGTGCTGCCCCGCGGGCGGAGCGGGGCGGCGGGCGGACTTACCCGGAGTAGCGGCCGCGGTGGCCGCGGAGCGGTAGCGCAGCCTGGAGGCAGAGCAGACAAAGGGGCAGGAGCCCGCGGAGCGGCATCATGCGGGGCCGCCCCGACACAGCCACAGCCACCGCCGGTACAGCCACAGCCACCTCCGCCGCGCACGCCCCAGGTGGCGGCTGCTGCCGCGCACACAAAGCCCGGGCCGGGGCCGCCAGGAGCGGGGCGCTCAGAGGTATCGCTGGTTGCCAGCGACGAGGGGAGAAAGTCGGNGGTGCAGGTGCTGCGGCGAGGCTGCCGGCCAAGGGCTGCTTAACGCGCTGTTAGTGGCATCGGGGGATTACCGGCGAGGTTTTCCCGGCTGGGCAAAAGAGCTGAGGCTGATGAGAGGGCAGAGATATACTTCTATAAAGCAAAAAAGTGGTGGAGAGAGTTTATTAGGAGCCACAAAGAGAGGAGAAAGTGGGTTTTCAAGTTACCAGTGTGGCCAAAAATCTTCGGTCTGAGTAAAGAGAAGAGAAGAGACACTGATAGAATAGAATGAAAAACAAAAGCCCAGCATCTTGAAAACTGGAGGTTTACTGTCTCTTTTCCACACTGGGGAGAGTGAAAGATCCATGTAATGATAAGCCACTGGAGCACTGGAAATAACAAGGAAAATGGGAAGAATTTTGCTGCGAATAATTGTAGTTTATAGAAAACTGGAGAATTGGTAAAGAAAATGTAGATATATAAAGAAAATGCAAATATAATGCCAAATTGGAAAATACTGATAACCTCTTTGATACTTTTATGTCGAATTTACTAAAAAGGAGCAAAAAGTGTTTCAAACCCAACTGACTCTCAGACTCACTGAGAGTAAAATGAATGAGTGTGCTGTAGACAAATAAAACCAACTGACATTTGAACATGTGTGAGAACTACTGTAAATCCCTGTTAATGTTTCAGAGACACAGGGAGCCTTTTGAAAAAGGACTATTAAACCACACACTTTGTATTCTCTGGCTGAAAGGCAAGCAAGTATTTTCCTTTGTCTCGTTTTCATACAGTCACTAAATCTGACACTAGTTGGTGATAGTCTGGAGATGGGTAAGACTTAGTTGAGGGCAGAATTATTCTGTTCTATTTGATTACTGGTGTTCTCTCCCTTGAGCTTCCCATCTCCCCGTGCTCAAAATCTAAAATTTATTTCTAGTGAGGATATGCAGTGGTGAATTTTTGTGTGTATGCTTATATGCTGTACATCTGTTGAAAACACTTTCCATTTACTTCAAGGAAACCTCCAAACCTTTTCTGAGAATCTTCAGTCTTGTAATAATTGAAACTTCGACTTTACACACACTTATTTAATAGAAGCTGTACTCTGTGTTCAGAGATGACTTCAAAGGT
This sequence comes from Neodrepanis coruscans, assembly GCA_013400695.1. NCBI lineage: Eukaryota > Metazoa > Chordata > Aves > Passeriformes > Philepittidae > Neodrepanis > Neodrepanis coruscans. The sequence continues at coordinate 29,441 of VYZS01100585.1, read as the reverse complement.
AAAGTCAGCTTTCATGAATTCAAGTAAGTGAGTTTTGAAGGTCATGAGTATGGTATCGAAGCAAAACCCTCTGCTCTGTTTCACATGTTTACTTTTCTTACTATGTATCCTTGCTACACCTGAGGTGCATCAGGTAGTACATCAATATATTTCAACGTATGAAAAATGTAGTTTGTCTATTTTCCTAAAATATTTGTTTTCAGGATGGAAACCTGGCACTAAGTAAGAATTTACTTTTGGCTTCTTATTGTGAAATAGTTTGGCTATTACTTAAAAAATTTTGCTTTCAAGAGGAAAACTTGACTCCACTTGAATTAGCGAGAATGTAATTATGGGCTTCTGTAGCTCTAGGCTTCAGTCTTAAATCCTGCCTTTCTGCAACATTCACTGAAAGTAAAATGCAAGAAGGTATGATAAGGAAGGAGATTTCAAGCACCAAAATCAAATAGTGAAGGAAAGTAACACAATGGGGAATAAATACTCAAAAAAAGGTATTGCCCTGCAAAGGATGCCCTAACAGTCCCACCATGTGCCTGAAAGCCTTGTCCAAACACTCCTTGAGCTCTGTCAGACTTGGAGCCATGACCACTGCCCTGGGGACCTTGTTCCAGTGCCTGACCATCCTCTGAGGGAAGAACCTTTTCCTAATGTCCAACCTAAACCTCCTGTGACACAGCGTCATGTTATTCCCATGGATCACTGGTCACCAGAGAGGAGATCAGCTCTTGCCCCTTCTGTAGCTGTAGCAGCTGGATTTGCACTCTCTGTCGTTCCATTGCAGCTCTGCTCCTGGCAGGAAGGGCAGCCTTGTCCCTCCTATGCCCTTCCCTGGCCTTTGGCTCCAGTTTTTCTCTCTGTGTTGGCAGGATCCCCATTCACTGTCTGTGGGGTAGCAAATCTGTTCCCACTCCTGATTTGGTTCTAATGCCAGTTGGAAAACTCTGTTGTAGACAAAACATCAACAAATTTGTGCTGCCAAGCCCTGCCACAACCACTACCAAAATGTTTAATATAAGCAAGATTTGGGCTTAAATTTGCACCTTGGAAGCACAAAGCAGGGATGCTGCTTTTGGCTGGCTCATGCTTCTTTCAGCAGCACTCCTGCAAGAGCAGAGTGACTGTCCAGGATGTTATGAGCCAGGCAAACTCTGTGATGAAACAGCAAAATGCTGCCTATGGTTTTGCTCTTAATGAATCAAGATGTGGGATTTATCACAGTGTCTGTCCTTCACTTTATGTAGAACACATGCTGCTGAAACAGAGGCATGGAAACAAGAAAAACTTCATGTAAAGTGAGAGGGCAGGCAGCCTATGTTTGGTATCCGGACTTGAGAACATTCCATTTATTGAGAAGAGGAGCAAAAGGGAAATAGCTTCTTATAAGCATGTTTTATACTTTGAGCTGACCTAACTCTCACTTTCATGCAAAGGTTGCATTGGCTTTAATGAAATATTCTTGTTACATTTGTTAGATTCATAACAGTCCAGAAACAGAAGTTTAAACATGGTTTATGCTGTTCTAATTCAAATCATACCCATTAATAATAAATTAGACTAAGTGTGTTCATGCTGGGATTTGCACTGTTATAACTCATTAAAAAAGATTGAAGTTGATTGAATGCAACGTCCTTTTCAAGGTCTGCTCTCCATTTCTTTTAACTCACAGAGAGACCTTGACATATAAAGGACAGTGAAAGTGGCCCTGCTAGTTCTGTGCTAGATTAGGTTTGGGGTTTAAAAGAACATGAAAACCATATAATCCATGCATGAGTGCCACAGCCAGTTAGCTTTAACTAACCACCCTGTGTAATCAGCAGCATTACTGTAGCAAAAGAGAGCTGATAACCTGAGGACTTCCCACTCCTAGGGCTTGATTATGCAGGTTGTGCTGGGCTTTGCACTATCAGACACAGGCTGCTCTTGGTACCTGAGCTAGTCTAAATTTGAGGTACCAAATTGCTGCAGAGACAATACACTTAGGCTGTCTCTTCTTCTCTATTTAGGTTTGCTGCCTTTTATGCATCCTTCCACGTCCCCACTCCCATCTCCTTTACATTCATTCCACCTCCTGTCAGCCTGCTAACTTAACTCTGTGGTCCCTCTTTATGGATCTGTTGACAGCTGGTATTTTGGAAGGTGTCACCATCATGCTGCCCTTGCTGTGGCCTAAGACATGGCGGAACTGGAAAGAATAAATGATCGTCTAGTTTTGTTACAATGAACCAGTGCTGAACATTGTCTTGAAGTGTATTCAGATGTGATTAGCTTACTAAAATGAATTACAAGGGTCTTTAGAAAGGATGAGTTGTGCAATTAAGAATCTTGACATTCTGTCTTCAGCTTACTTGGGGATCCTGCATTACTGTTACTGAGTCATTTTATTTGAATTTTGTCAATGGCACTGAACTTTTACAAAATGGTTCAATTAAGTGAAAGATGGAACTACTGTGCATAAGGAATTTCTGTCTTCTGCTATTACTCTGTTATTCTGTGGGATGACAGGAATACAGGTTAAATATTCTTTTCTGTTGTGTAGAAGCAAGAGACATTTAAATATGGATGTGCTTTAGAAGCAGCTAAAGGAAAACAGATGTGTAACAGAAAATCGTCAATATATCAATCCCCCATAGGAGTTTTTGGAAACCATACTGATAGATCACATTAGAGTATTACAAACCTAATGAATTCTTCCTTAGCATGGTTTTAGACTTGGAAAGACCGTTATACTTGTGTTCATAGCTTTCTTTCTATGTGTGGAGTTCCTTCTTAAAACTACCCATAGGAGAAAAAAAAAATCTTTAAGGATCTGGAGCAGGCAACATTGTGAAAAAAAGCTTGTTCTGTCTTGACATTTAGCCATAAGACAAATCTGGTAACTTGGTTTTAAACTTTTAACCAAGAGTTCTTAAAAGAAAGTATTGCTCTTGACAAGTGAGAGGTGTATATAGCTGCATACAACTTTCTTGTGAGGGAAAGAGGAGGGGTAGACACTGATCTCTCTTCTGTGGTGACCAGTGACAGAACCCAATGGCCTGAAGTTGTGTCAGGGGAGTTACAGGTTGGATATTAGCAAAGGTTCTTCACCCAGAGAGTGGCTGGGTACTGGAACAGACTCCCCAGGGAAGTGGTCACAGCACCAAGTCTGACAGAGTTCAAGAAGCATTTGAACAATACTCTCGGGCACATGGTGTGTCCTCTGTGCAGGACTAAGGGTTGGACTCAATGATCCATGTAGGTCCCTTCCAACTCAGCATATTCTGTGATTCTATGATTCTATGAATAAACAAATTGTAGTGTAACCATATGTTGAATTTGTCTCAGATGTCTCTACCTATGCTAGCACTCATAGAGAAACAATATCAAAAAAGATTCCCTATATCTGAACTTACAGGATTTTTATTTGAGTGAAAATACAGCCTTTCATAAGGCAAGAGATTCCTCTAGCTTTTCTATTCTCCTGAAAATTTCAGACTGGGAAATATGAAGATGTCAATTTAATGCCTCCTACACAAATCATGTGTTTTTATTTTCTTTACAAAGGATTTGTGTAATAATTTGTATTGTACATTGCTCCATCCCTCTTTGAATTTTTGTACTTTACAGTTATTAAAGATCTCAGCCTTCCCCTAACTTCATGTAATCAGAATTTTGGAGTTGATTTGCCTGTGGGGATACTAAGATCTGTGAAGGCCGAAAAATTTGTCCCAAGAGCAAGTCTTTGGCAAGTATTTGGAGTTGGCAAGTATTTGGATTTCATGACAGTAACCACTTGAACATACAGCATTAGTGGACTTGTATTAGATTGTACTTCTAATCTAAAATCAAACATGTTAGTGCCCAGAGTCTCAAACTTGTCTGAGAGTGCTCAGACTTAGATACAGTTTCACTTCTTTTCCTCCAAGGCAGTTACATATTCCCAATGAAAGAATTATGTATAGAATTATAAGATCATTGGGTCCAACCATTAATTTAACCCTGACAAATCCACTGTATGTTCAGTATCTTGTTTTAATATACACATTATTTGCAATCATTGGATACCCAGTAATGACTTTTTATAATGGTGAGAAGAAAGAAAAATCATAATAATGTTTATTTTGAAACACTGTGAGAAATCTTCTAAACCAGCACTTCTCTATAGCAGCTACTGCCCACAAAAGATGGCAGGTGCCCATTTTTATTTATAACAACTTGCATTTACTGTATGTGCACATGTAAAAATATTGAGAAGGAAAATTTACTCTTAAAAGAGCAAGTTCAGTACAACAGTGTGATGTGCAACTCCCCAGACAACTCCTGGCTGCAGACTTTCTGCCGTGAATTACCATTATATGTTCTGGGAGAAGATACTGGGGAACATTACATGGAGGAATATTGTACTGGAGATGGCTGAAGAGAAACTAGTGAGTTTTTAATTTATCTGTCAGCTGCACTGGCATGAAAAGTGTCTTTCCTCCTCCTCTCTTTCTCACCCTTAAGATTGCCTGATATTTATCAGGTCATTTTACCATCTGTGCCTGGAATGATGTTTTGATTGTCCTGCTTCAAATTTGGATGCTTCAATATCTTGAAACTGTTTTTAAACAGTATGTACTTCAGAGCTTTATGCAGCTTGAATTCTGAAAGCTAAAAAGACTGGAAAATATGAATGGTGAAAAATACTGGTATTATAAGATTCTGTTTCTAGTTCTGAAACATTAAAAAGTCAAGAAATAAAGGCTAGATCTGGTGAAATATGTCAGAGGAGGAAAGCAAGAGGAACTGCAGAAGTGTATTTAATGCAAACATCCTTGTGTCTTATAAGCAGGCAGCACTACAGAGAGATCATACCACCCATCTGTCAGCAACTCTTAAAAGAAACTGGATGCATGTGAGCTTGGCTATGAGAGTAAATGATTTCAGTTTAGATATAGAGGACTGTCAGGGTCCTGAGGGCACTGCTGGCCCTGCTGGCCCCTGCCCAGGGCTCCCCTACCCTTCCCAGAGCCCATGGCCCATATCAGCCCCTGCCCCAGAGAGGCTGCAACAGAGCCAGTCTCCAGCTCCCCACAGCCCTGCCTGGGCTGGACATGGGCCCCAACAAGTCAGGCCAACATCCCAGGGCTGGGGTCTGCCAGAGACATACTAATGCTCCTAGCCCATAGGGAGCTCATGGCTTTTACTGCTCCCTGATGTTAATTTGCTGTTTATCCTCTCCGGCTTAGTTGCTGATGCAGGGCAAGCACACATAGCATTGCAGTCCAAAACAGAGGCAAGTGGATACTGTCCCACTTTAGGACAATATTAGGTTTATAAACGGACAAGAGACATATAGGGAAGGCAACAATTTATTAAATATATATATATGGGGGGAATGGATGGGTGTAATTGCTCTGTTATGGCTAGCAGGAGGCGCTGTGGGTCCTGCTGGAACACGAATGGTGCAGTTGCTGTGTTGTGGCCAGCAGGAGGCGCTGTGGGTCTCTCCAGAGACACTCTCTTACGGCCAGCAGAGGACCCTGCATGCCAGCTGGAAGGGGGTCCGGGAAACACACGTACACACACACACACACACACACACACATACACAGAGTGTAACCCGAGAAGGGAAGGGGAAGAAAATGGAGGGACACTGTGCTCCCGGACAAAAAGCCCCCCCCTGCCCCCGCTGTGGGAAAGGGCTAGCAGCACCTTGTTCAGGGGCCAAGGGGAAAGAGGAGGGCCCCCGCTGAGAGCACAGGAGAGGCTTAGAGGTGGGCACCCACAAACCAGAATATCCATAGAGAAAGGCTGCAATATCTCAGAGGTGGTGCATCTGTGAAAAGGTTCTCCTAAGGGGTCTTCTCAGGCAGGAAAAGAAAAAGCAGTGGCAACCTTAGGAAAATCTGTGGGGAAAAGGTAGAAAAACAGCAAGGTCCCTGGTAGTCCTCTGGGTTATGCAGTGTTGAGTAGAGGCACCCTGTTTCCAGCTGCAGAGTCCAGGAGAAAAAAGAGCAAGCGCTGCTTCCCGCAGGTTTTTATAATCCCAGTCCCTTCCCAGAGAACCTTGCGGGGACCCGAGGGGCTGATGGGAAACCTGGTCAGATGTAACCTTGGTAACCTGGCCACTCCAGAGGTCCAACCCCTCCTCCCAGCTTAACCAAAACTGGGAACGGGAAAGGAGTTATTTTTTCTTTGTCTTCCCCTGCGGTTTAAGCCAAACCACTACAATACAAAACCAGAAGAGGCAGGGTAGCAGGAGTTTGTGGGTACCAGAAATTGCATTAAGCCATAGTAGCATTAAGCATAGTTGCATTAAGCCATGTAGCCATAAGTATGGAAATACAATGCCAAAAAAGAATTTGAACTCAGCCCCCCATATTTCTGATTAACATTCTACTTGAATTTACAGCTATTGAGTTATTTTGACCAATGTTCTACTAACTTAACAAGAGCTGACTTTACAAAATTTTGGTTCGGAAAAGAAGTTCATAGTAAGAATGTCATAATTTTATCGTCTGCCACAAGTTGCAGAATCCAGATATTTGCAATGAAAAGTCATCTGTCGCAGTCTTCTGTTGGGGGGCCCTCCTTCAAATGTGATCCTATAAGTGTACTCTTTTAATTCAATAATTTTAAAGACAACCTGTAGAACTGTTTTAACTCTTTACTAAGAGAAAGTACAGAAAGTGGTTAGTTTAAAGAAATAAAAAATTGCTAAAGATGTTAATTAATGTTTTCATGCAGAACTAATGTAGACCAAGTGTTGGTTTCACCTGACATATTTGTTGGTAAAGCTATTTCACACAGTATTACAGTGCAAGGACATGAGATATATTAATTTTAGACCACAGCTTAACTTTTTTGCTTTGCCATTGATAGGGAGATTTATCTGCATGTGGCATCTAAGCTAGACCTTATAGTACATTATCTGAATATAGTATTTCTTCTTCTTCATCAGAAAATGTACCTAGTGTTTGATAAATTGAGTAGCACATAGTCTTCATCACTCAAACATTGTGATTTTAGGCATGACAGCAGTTGCTGGGACATACATGTGAGATTTTTTTTTTCACTTAATTTTTTTTTACCTACTGTGTTACTGTCCACAGTAGTAAGCAAATGAAAACATAGAGCAGGAGCAGCCAAGCAGAGTAGAAGATAGCTTTACCCCTTAGGAGCCTTTTAAACTGCCTTTCACTTCCTTGAGTAGTTAGTCAGTGAATGTTAACTGTGTAAGTGATGACTTTCTCTGCTGTTTCCTAACAGTGTTAAAGTGTTTCACTTGTCATCATGTAGATGTGACTGTAGAAGTGAGATATCATCTATGATAACATTTAACCCAAATATATGTGAAGGTTTAGTAGATAAGTTCTCCAGGTAAAAAAAAGTCAATTCATAGTCATTATCAGTTCAATTACTCAATTATCAATTCAGTTATCCTGCTAAACTCTAAATGTTTGTTTGTTTGTTTGTTTGTTTGTTTGCTTTTCCAGCCCAGCTAGTGTCCCTGCTTTCCTGCTCACAACATGCACCTGACATACCAGACAAGCAATGAATATTTTTTAATCTTGGCTTCACAGAGTGAAAACTGTCCTAAGATACCAAATAAGAGCTGTGGGACCTTCTCCCTTGAAATGAATTACAGTTTGCTGCCCTCTATTAGTGTAAATCTTAGTTGTGAAGATCCATATGAACTGCCAAGGATAGTTTATTCAAGTAGCATCTTCATTAATATGGAAGTATTTTGGTGGAATACCATTTTGCTTTCTGTGACACATCTACCACACAGTATAAACAGGTGACTGCATCTGAGACTAATGTTTCCAAGAAAATATGATATAAGTCTGTATGTACTCTGCTCAAATTTTATTAGATTTGTTGATATATATCTGATAGTCAGAATTAGACTATCCATGCACCATGGAAACTGTTTCCATGGCAAAAAGTCTCTTAGCTCAGAGATAGTTCTCCTGGATTAAATCCAAGGATTCAAACTGATAGTCTAGAGCTTTCCCTAATAGCTAGGAAGGTCAATAATTATGAGGAAATTGCCACACAGCTATCTGAAGGTTGTACCATCCTACTGCTGTAATATGTTCTTACCTTCCGAGCAAGAGAAGTGCCATGATGTTTCCTTCCATTCCACACATCTTTGGTGCTCAAAATGCCATCAGGTGGTTTAGAAGCACATTTTGTCAGATGACTGATGTCATAATAGAGTCTTCCTCTGTAATGCCTCAAAGTGACCAGTTACTCTACTGTAGAGAAACTACTTTTAATGCATGTAGTGAGGGTGTAGAAAGTAAAAAGCATATAACAATAAAGTCTTTCACAACAGACACACCATTACCTGTTTGAAAGCTGATGAAGAAAGAATCACAATGTTTTGAATACTTGTGGGTTGACAGATTAATTTAGCCCAGGAAGAGCACTGATTGGGATTTGTTAAAGGCTAAATGAAAAATATATGTAATTTCCTAAACACCTCTCTAATGAAAGGAAATAAAAATTGTATTTTTGTACAATTTATGTATTGAATTGAATGACCTTTGAGAAGAATTTATTTTATGATCTGAAGACACAGTTCAGCAATTTCTATTTCCCAGGAAATGGGACAGAACTACCCAATAGTTCATCCTGGTTCATTAGTGAAATAAATGCAGCAATTAAAAGGGAAAAAAACAATATGTAACAAGATGAAAGGAGAAATATATGGCAGTGGATACACATATTCTAAACTCCATAAGTTTTGATGTATAAGAGGATCTAAAAGCATCAGGAAGAAATTAGTGACTGGCAAGCCTAAGAGCAAAAGGATTTAAATACATTGAGTACAGTGTAAATCCTAGCTGTGGCAGAGGCAGTGTTTGATGAGTAAATTTTTAACAATAATGCTGAATTATCAGAAATGTTCAATAGCAAAATCTGTTCTGTATTTGAAAAGAAACAAAAATAAACATTATAACCTTATATACCACATGAGAATCAGGAATCATTTCAGCAGTAATCAGGGAGGAATATGAACAATATCTAACAAGGGATAGAGAAAGTATTAATCATCATGGTCAGTGAAGTTGTATCCCGACCTTTCACGATTTTAGATAAATAATAGATTTCTGAAGTTTCTGGAAAAGTGAAATACTGTTCCATATTATGTATTACAAATGTATAGTGGCTAATACAAGTAAAATTTTGGTCTGACACAAGTCCTAGGGAAGACAGAGGAGTGGTTTATACAGGGTGCAATTAGAAAAAAAATCTGAATATTGGAGTAGAAGTAATGCTAATCAATATGGATGGTGAAAAAAAAGATAAGACAAAAGACTTATCAAGTATAAAATGAAATCAAATATACTTGACATTTGTTCACAAAGTACAGGCTACTCCTCTGGGAGCTGTGTTGATTGCCACAAAGGTGCAATATATTCTGACTTTTTAAAAGTACAGTACCTAATTTCTCGTTGTCCAGTGTTCTGAATAGCATCTGTATGCAATATCAATAAAGTGAAAAATCACAGCTTAAGAAACTAGCTAATCAGTAAACAAAGGAAGTGGTAATTATTAGGAATTTGAAATTAATAGGAACAATCTAAGCAAGGCTCCATAGATATCAGTATTAAGTCTGATCTAGGACTTTATGATTTGGAAGTAAATACAAAAATCACTAATGGAAAGCATTTACATAAACTAAATTGAACCAGTGCAAAAAGTACAGGAGCAATGAGTTACAGAAAATCATTTGGGTGGTTTAGTTCAGTATGGTCTGCTTTTCCTTTTTGTGAATGGATAATTTATAACATCTGAGACAACTATCCTCTAGTTGCTATGATCCACAATAAATGTGGAAGGTTCATTCAGTTGAAATGGTTTAGCAGGAGATTGGGACCAAGTCAGTTCTCATTCCCATGGGATAGTTGAACTCACAATCACAGAATCATAGAATGTTAAGGTGTTGGAATAGACTTTAAAGATCATCTAGTCCCAACCTCCCTGCCATGGGCAGGGCCACCTCCCACTAGACCAGCTTGCTTGAGGACTTAGCCAGCCTGACTCTGAACACTGCCAGGGCTGGGGCATCCACAACCTGCCTGGACAATCTGTTCCAGTGTCTAACCACACTCACAGTAAAAAATTTCTTCCTGATATCTAACCTAAATTTCCTCTCTTTCAGTTTGTATCCATAATTCCTTGTCCTCTCAGTACAATTCCTTATGAAGAGTCCCTCTTCTGGAAGATTGCTATGATCATCCATTAGATATAAAATATCAATATGAAAGAAGAATTACTAGATGATAAAAGATGCCTGAATCTTTTTGTGGGTATTTACCATGCTGTTGGGAGACAGTGGCTAGAATCTGGAGACAGGGTTAACTTTTTGACATACCTTGCTGCTAGCCTGATGATGATCCTGCACAAATTACATCATCTTCCTCATCTTAAGTTTCCCTGTCTAGAAAAGAGGTATAATGATACTCACAATTTTCAAAGAGCACTTAAGGAATAGTGAAAAGTGCCAGCTAGTCTTGCTGGCTCTGTATTATCTTATCTACTGCTGTGTGATGGACGTAGCTAGGAACTGATCTAAAACATACTTCTGGTAAGGAAACGAACTGACAAAACACTTAATGAATGTAAAAGTGAGACTGTCCTTTGGAGATTTGTATACATCCAGGCATTCAATGACATTCAAAGTTCAAAGAATCAGAATGACAATATATGACCATAGCTCATTGTGCTGCATTTTGCAGAGTAGCTCCATGTACCTGTAGAGGAAAACTTTTTCTAGCTAGTATAGATCACTTGTCACATGAGATAGGTAATTGCAGACAAAGCTTCAAGGTCTCCTTTTGGCAGTTGACCAGGAACTACTTAGTTTGACCACTGAAACTTCTCAGTAAAAATGCCATATTCCCGTCTTTATAATTTCTTTCATCCTACATGTGTGGATATGCACCTCTCCTGCTTGTCCTGATGTTTGCTTGTAGATGACAGCAACACCTCTAAAAAATCATGAAAGTTAACAGAACCAATCCTATAAAAAAAAAAACAACCAGCCAACCAAGCTAAAAACCCCACACATAAAGAACCCCAACTCGTAAAAAGGCACCCTACTCATGAGGCATACCTGATATTTCTCATTTTCCAGTTTTTCTGCAGCACATCAGACTTTTGTACTTGAAGATCTGGAGGAGCCACTGCATATTTGCAAGCCCACTGCTAAAGAAAGAGCTGCTTTAAGGGGTGATTAACTCCCTATAGCCCAAGGAAACAATTGGCTCTAGGAAGGCTGTTGTACCTCTCTCTCAGAAAACATGATGGTATATGATAAATCATGACAGATACTTGTAGAAATTGCATTAAGAGAACCATTTGCATTGACACTAAAGATTTCTGTCCAAAACTAGTGGAAGTTTAAGACTTGATGAATAAACTTTTAGAAGGGAGCAAAGGGTGTGTATGAACGTATCTAAAGAACCTCAGTCCCTCTAGTCCCGTTTATTCCCTTTGGCTGAGCCAAGTAGCACTTTAGTAGAAGATACAGAAAAGCCTTTACCTGGTGTGGAATAGTCTCTTTCATTAGGTTTCATCCTGATCTCTAACAAACATGGACTTGAGGCATCATGATTCTCTGACATGTAATTTAGTTTGTAAATACACAACCAGCTTCTAATCATATCTGGAAGAATTTCACCCTGGTCAGACATTTGTAGAATCAGTTCTACCATTTTTTTAAACCATTGTGAACTTCATCTAATTACTGAGATTACCCTTGCGTATTTGAGCAGTCATTCTTTGAGAAATATTTTAGCTTTAAAAACATGAATCTGTTCTGTTTTATTTCAAAATCCTCAATATATCTCTCAGCTTGATTTTATCACCTGATTTACAAATTGACAGGTATTTGTTTTTTAGACTGATTTATTGAGAAGGCTATTCTGTGCCACGGAAACAATTTACTTCAATCTCCTGCCACCTAGTGTCAGAAATAACGTATTTGCACTTCCTAAAGTCGACCCGAGCTGTAGCAAGTTCAAACTGTAGATTGCAAAAACGATAAAATATCCTGGAGTTATTATTTTGTCATGTTTAGCACTAACCCCATGCTTTCAGACTTTGGGATCTGTTTATCATTGAAACAAGTTGCAGGTTTGTCCTAGAGCAAAGCATAGTTTAAGAAAACCCTATATGGTCAACCAGGTAAGCATGCATTTTTTTTGTATATTTTTGGGGGTAATATGAAATACATTAACCAGTGCCCAGTAAAACATACTTTGCTAACTTCTTCACTGACTTGTTGCTGTCTTGAAACAGCCTGTTGTTGCAGCAGCCTGGATGAAGGTTTTGGAAGGCTTACCTATCAGCTCTTAGCAGACCAGCTCCCTCACTGAGGGACTGGCATGCCAGAAAGAAAGGCAGGTAGAAACTTCCTGAGGTACTATGGTATGGCCAATGCTCCTTTTAGGGTGAAGTAAATCCTGTTAGAATTTTGCATCCCTCAGTCTATTCATTCACTCTACTTGTTGATTAGTTTTCAGATCTTCTGGTAATCTATGACTACTTTCTCTTTTTTTCTTTCTTGCTCTTTGCAAAGTGGATCCTTTGCAGATTCCTTTCAAGTTCCTCTCTTTTACCCTAGCCAGTTTTCCCAAACCTCTCCTGAACTCTCGCCCTGACGTGATTACATTCCATTTAATGTAGCAATTTCTCCTTTTCTTTCCTCTCCCCTTCCACTTAATTTCCTCATATTCAGAGAATCATAGAACCATTTAGATTAAAAGACATTTAAGACCATTGAGTCCAAATGTTGTCCTTGTACTGCCAAGTCCACCACTAAACCATGTCCCTAAGAGCCACATCTACATATCTTGAAAGTACCTCCAGGGTTTGTGACTCCACCACTTCCCCGAGCAGCCTGTTCCAGTGCTTGACCACCTTTTCTGTGAACAAATTTTTGCTAACATCCAATCCTAAACCTTCTATGGCATAACTTGAGGCCATTTCTTCTTGTCCTATTGCTTGTGACTTGAAAGAAGAGACTGATCCCCACCTGGCTACAACCTCCTTTCAGGGAGTTGTCAAGAGTGGTAAGGTCTCCCCTGAGCCTCCTCTTCTCCAGGCTAAACAACCCCAGCTGCCTCAGTAGCTCCTCATAAGATTTGTGCTCCAGACTCTTCACCAGCTTTGTTGCCCTTCTCTGGAGACACTCCAGCACCTCAATGTCTCTGTTGTAGTGAGGGGCCCAGAACAGGACATAGGATTTGAGGGGTGATACAGGGGGACGATCATGGCTGAGCTCAGGCTGGTCACACTATTTCTGATACAGGTCAGGATGACATTGGTCTTCTTCCAGTCCACTTCCAGTTCTTATCTGTCCCTGAAAAAGACCTCAAAAAGGTCTCTTGCAAAAAAAAAAAAAGAAAAGTTAAAAAAATCTGAACTTTCCTCATGTCACTTTGTCACATTCTATATGGTGTCCAGAATTTCTCTGAAGGGAGGATTACTTAGTACAAGAAATAAGCAACAACATTTTTTCAGAGTAGTCTCTGTCAACATAAGTAGACAATGAAACACAAAATAAATAGGACAGGAGGGTTTTTCTTTTTATTGAAGGCTAAGGGAAGATTCATTATTAGCAGAGGGGAAGATCATATTTTCTTAAACAACTAGCTAGCCACATTTTCTATTAGCCTTTAATATAGTAACGTAATATACTGTCATTAATTAATATAAATAAAATTTAATATAATAGAATTTAAACACTTTGTTAAATGCAGATTCTTTTTTTGGGTATGCACACATGCCTTACTTTGCATTGCAAATGAAAACAATCAGAATATCTGAAATTAAGAAAAAAGATTTGCTGGTGTACCCAAGAACACTGGTATGTACACTGGTATTATTACTCAAATTACCCTTTGAATTTAGGTTAGCACTTACTGCTTTCAAAATGTCATATCTTAGTGTCCAATGTCTCAGTGATTACTGACAATCCAACTGCCTTATTCCTTTTCTTGGGGGACGAGGTTTTTGTTCTTCAATTTAAGACTCCGTCCAAATCCATCAATTTCTGTGCAAGGAAGTTATTAACTGGGAGAAGATGTGTTAAACATAATACTTTTAATGGGAAACAATGTGAAGAAAACAATGTAGGAATGATAATGTTTTCTACTCTTTTCCTGCCCCAAACTTCTTTATTTTAACATTTGTTGAAAAAAGTTTTCCATGGAGCCATCTGAACTACCCCCACTACAACTGCATGTAAGGTTACTGTCTTGTTACCATCTTGTTTTCAAGCCTTATATTTTCAAAACTACTTATTCCCACTGCCAGCTCTGGGAATAACAGACTTGAGCCAGAATCTGACTGTTGGTTGAAGCAGTTGACTTAAGTTACTTGGTAGTATGTCTGTGCAAGACTAAAATCTCAATAGTATGATCATTGCATTTGCTCCTGTGATGATAACATGTTCATACTCTTCACTAATAAAATTGGTAAATTATGAGTTTAGCAGCAAAAAATTAACGTCCTGAGTAAGAGCACGCAGAGGATGCTCAACTGGGTTAATCACTCTTCTCTTAGGGGTATTGCATAGAATCATTGGAAAATTTAATTTGGGAGGGGTTTCAAGAAGTTTCTAACCCAACATTCTGCTCAAAAGTGGCATATATATGAGGTCAGACCAGGGCTTTATCCAGTCATATCTTGAAAACCTTTAAGAACAGAGACTGTGCGTCCTCTCTGAACAACCTCTTTCCCTGTCACTATCCCCCACTGTTCCCACCATGCACTGCTGTATTATCCTATCTTTTCAATGATCTCTTCAAATGTATTGGCAGAGGTTTATTCAATCTGGCCTTCTTCAGGCTGAAGGTCCAGCTTTCTCAGCCTCTTTTCATAGGAATATTCCAGCTCCTCATCATTGTGGTGGCCCTTCACTGGATGCTCACTGGTTTATTTTCTGTGAGCAGAAAAGAAACAGAATCTTCTGTATCAAGGCCCTAAAACTGGACACAGTACTCTAGATGTCATATAATGTCGTAGGGTGAAAACCGAAAGTAAAAACGGTCTCTGTTCCAGCTGCGCGGGCTGGTGGCCGGGCGAGGCGGGGGGAACAACCCTTTTCCCCCCGCCCGCGTGGATCGGGGGGGCTGTGGGCAGTGCTGGCGCCCACGTAGGTTTCAGTGGCCCTTTTTTACCCCCCCACAACCCCGGCGGCGCAGCACGGATGGCAGGCGCGGTACTGCGCGCCACCAGGAACTGCTGCTGGAGGTGCAGCCCCGGCCCAATACCGAGTCCCAGCACGGCCCCGCGCGGCCCCGGCTTTGCCCCAGAGCAGCGCTGTGCGGGCTTCCCAGCGCGCGCGCCACCCGAAGCTACCGCAGGAGGCACGGCCCCAGTCCCGGGCCGGGAGCGGCCGTGGCCCCACTCCGAGCCCTGGCCGAGCCCCGGGGAGGAGCCGTACTTGTTCTGTGGAGGCGGTGGCACCGGCGCGAGTTAGGCGGTGCG
>VYZS01100580.1:0-19935 GCA_013400695.1 Neodrepanis coruscans | reverse complement strand
GGAGAAATGCAGAATGCTTCAAAAAAGTGGCCCGGATTTGCAATAAGAGGGCTGAGAATGTAAAAGTACCAAGAAAGAAATGAGTCATCCTAGACTCATTCATTATTTGCCCCTGTTGCAAAGACTTTTGCATTTAAGTCAAAATAATCCTAAAGCATTTTGACTTTGCAGGTGGCAGTTGGTTAAAGGGAAGTGGCACTGCATTGATTATGGAATCTTAGTGATGGGTAGTAACTCCATGATCACTGGTAACTCGGTCTCTTTGGACTCTGTATGTTGACATGCAGGTTATGAAGAAAAACATACTAAATATGATCTTTTGCTGGCAAACCAGCAGCAGCTCAAAGAATGGTCACCACAAGGACAAGACACAAGGGTTTGAGGGGAGTTAAATGTTGTGCTCTGGTCTGTACAGTGATAAGAGAGGGCCAGATTCTGCTCAGTCATGTTCTAGGAGCTTGGTGAGCACCTCCAGATATTGGCTTCACATGTACACTCTGGAAATGGGGAAAGTGAGGCTATGCAAGTGGGACAAGCTGGTGTGTGCTGCTGCAAGGCAGTCTGCCATCACAAATAGCCTGCTGGTGTAGGTGCAGCTCATGGTACTTACATGGTGTGCTGAACATCACAGGGCTGTATACAGGGATTTGATGTTCATGAGTGAAAAAAACGATGGGGAATTGATTACAGCATTAGGGAGGTGAATAAACAATGAGGGAGCAGGGGCTAAGTATCAGGGAAGGAAATACAGTGGGAAAGGTGTGTAAGGTGACATAGACTAGGATGGGTTTATTATAGATTATTTTACTACTCTGTATGAATTCCCAAGGGTAAGCACAGAGTGCTTATATAGTAACATTTTCTCTTAAATGTTAGAGGAAAAAAGCTACACTGGCATAAAACACCCTTATGGTAATACAGACCATATCCACTCCACAAATCATCATAGTTGCTAAAAAATCAGATGCCACTAAACTGAAAAAATAGGCTGATACAGAAGTGTGCCTAAAACAGGCCTGTTATTTCCACATCTTATTTAAATTTTGCTGATTAGATGAGATTGTTCCATTTTTAGTGCAGTTTCTGCCATCTTCAGTTTCCAAGGTTTCAATTTCAGTTTCAATCTTCAGTTTCCAATGAGCCATGTTCATTTTACCAATCTGCTAATTACCTATTTGTTAGCAATTTTTGCTGCTCTGAGTATACCCAACGTCTTATAAGGTCCTTTCCCCATCATTTGTCTAAAGGTCCAAAACAAGAATTAAGATTTCTACATTGATAAGGTATGTCTTGGGATTTGACCAGTTGAGTATAAGAAGAAATAGTGAGGCAGAGACAAAGCACAATTCATTGCTCTTTATGGGTGTTGAACAGAGTAAAAGATTTCTTTTCTCTTTTGAAGTAGTCTATTTCTGAAGAATGGCATTGAGCGATCTCCTTTACCCAGACAATCCCAAGAGAAAGCAAGAATTGATCCATCTGCATCAGGAATTGCTTGACTGCATGTCCGCAAATTTTGATGCAACAAATGAGCTGGTTAGAGTGCTGAATGAACACCTTGGCTGTACCATTACCTACATTCAGATGAGAGAGAGCAGCACTGTCAAGGAAAACTGTGACATTATCATTCAGGTGATGAGTGAGATTCAGCATCAGGTACAGAAGATTGATACTGACATGAAGGAAAAGCTCGAACCAGTGCTGTACCAGAAGCTGTATGACATCAAAGAGCCTGAGTTGGAGAAAATTGCAATAGCCCAGAAAGTTTTTTCCATTATTCTTGGAGAAGCAACTTCAACAGCTGGGATGGTAGCTATTAAACTTCTTAGCTCCAATCTTTTAACTTTCACTGTTAGCAAGCTCATCAGTCTCCTTGCACAGATTGGGGCATCTGTTCTTGGGGGAATTAGCATTACCATTATTGGGCTTGGCATTGAAATGATCCTCCATGCCATCCTGGGAGCCGTGGAGAGGAATCAGCTTCTAACAGCTGTGAGAAGCTATGAGAAGCACCTGACTGAGTTTAAAGCAGCCTCAGAAAAATACCAGCGTGCCATACATGAAGTGACTTCTTTGGTGAGACAGCAAGTTCAGTGAATGAAGTCAGAGTTCTCTCTTCTCCTGTGACAGTGGCTGCAGCAGCTATGCCTGAAGAAACCTTTTTGATTCATTATGGCAATGAACTACTGATGGCTTCTTTTCTTACTAGTGGCAACAGAGCAAGAGATGTGACAATTCTGAGAACTGGCAAAGAAATATATCAATATATCAATAAGGAACCAGGTGTTCCTGGGAGGCAATTTTTCAAATACTTTGTACCTTTCCTTTGGCTATTTTCTGGAATGCGAAGTAGAGAACCTTGAGCTGTAATTCATGCTAGTGACAATAATACTCACTGCTGGAGCAGTGGTGGTGAGAAGGTGTGATTTTTCTCTATATTTCTATATTAAAAATGATAACATGATGGAAGAAAATTTTAATATGGCAATCCATGCCAACATCTGGAGGCTTCTCAGGACAGCCATGACTGCTAAACTCTTAAGTGGATCAGTGCTAAATCTGATAGACTGAATTCCCTGCTCACTGAACTGCTTACAAGGACTAGCTGAAGCATATTTAACTACTATTTCCTGTCCCATCCGAGCCTAAGGAGCCAGCCAGAGATGATCTTTAAATAAACTCTAATCCCAGAAGATTAAAGAAGTCCGAGGCTACAGGCACACACACACAGCCTTGCCCCATAACTGAGCTATCACGTTCCAGGCCTGCCTGGCTGTGAATAACCTCTTATTCTTGGTAATGCCCTGCTCCTGCAAACCCACGGGTAAAAAATTTCTGTTCAAAGTTGCTATTTTGTTCATTGAAATGGAATCATACACTTGCACAAGTGCCTATAGGATTGCAGCCTTATTAATATATTGAAGTTATTTTCAAATGCCTTACTCAGTCCCACCAACGTGGGACTGCCAAGAGCATGCTCAGATCCTGCATTTCACACAATATGCTACAAAATGTCCTTATTTTTCAGATTTTAAAACCAAAGCTGGAAGGAGGAACATGATTTGTAGTCTTTTGCTCTGATTTGCTGTGAGTGGCTTTTTTTTTTTCCTTAGGATAAAAGGTGATTTAAGAATTAATAAAAATGTATGTGAGCATTGTAAGACCTCTGTTCTCTACTTGTGTTGTTTCAGTTTTCATGGTCTGAAAACCCAATCTTAAACCAAATAATGAAAAAGTATTAAAATCTTCATTATAGATACAATTTTTTTATATCCATGATAAACTCATGTAGTATGACTGTATATAGGTTCCTTTTTTATGTACCAGCTTCCTCCGTACTAAAAACATGTCCAAATTCATACATATTCATATGTATTCCAACATATTTGTTAATATTCAATATTAGCAATATTAATTTAATAATAACTAGATCATGCCTATGAAAGTAAAGAAATGGGTGAGATTATAAAAGGGAAGCTCTCAATAGGAGCTTCACAAC
Source organism: Neodrepanis coruscans (assembly GCA_013400695.1). Classification (NCBI taxonomy): domain Eukaryota; kingdom Metazoa; phylum Chordata; class Aves; order Passeriformes; family Philepittidae; genus Neodrepanis; species Neodrepanis coruscans. The sequence goes on along the minus strand of VYZS01100580.1, from coordinate 16,436 downwards.
CCTTCCATTTTGAGGTTCTTGGCGGCTTTTTTTATTTTTCCTTTTTTTTTTTTTTTAATTTCTTTCTCTCTCACTCTTTTCAATTTAATTGTCTTTTCTGACAATTTTTTTCTTTCCTCTTTGCTTTTGTACTGAAAAGCCACTAGGTGGCAACGAAACTGCTAGTACTCAACAGCTCTGCCAGTCATCAGGGAGAAAGCCCAGGGCCCAGGAGTATGGGTGAGTGCCAGGAACTGAGAAACTGAGGCCAGCACAAGCTGCAGACTGGGCTTCATGCATCAAGAGAGGCAATTCAGAGGAGGCAAAAAGCGCTGCCTTGCTGACATGAAATATTGTCGTGGATGACATGGTGACTTGAGGCATCATTTCTCCACAATATGACATTTCCTTTTTCTGACACAAGTGGCATTCAATTTAGAGGTACTTGTGTAAAGGCAAGAGACTGTCAATCAGCAGAAGAGCAATATTTGAGTGTTGGTAAGATAGGAGTTCCTGGCTCCTGCTTTCTATGTGCAAATGTATATTCTAAACTAGGAATAAAAAACACCTGCTCTTTGTGAGATTGCCAATCACTGCTGTATGAGAATAGTGGAGCCAAATAAAAATGAATCTGTTGTACTTTTCAGGCAGTTTGTCCACATTTTCTGGAAAGCAAGTACTAAGCAGTGCAGGGGAAGTGGGATATGCAATGCGGAACACAGATTCCATTTCACACAGAATACATTTTCTACTCGCCTCTTGTTCTAATGAATTTAAAGGAAAGCTGGCTTCCCCACAATAGAATTAATCCCTCTCTCTCTAACCCTCTGGCCAATCTGACACTTGGTGATTCAAAGGTGTCATAACCAATCTGCTGATGTTTCTCCTCTACATTCCTTGGAGATGCCCCTGGATATGACAGAAGTACCAAGCAAAAAATGTGAGGGAACTGTTGTCCTCCAAGTCAACAGACACTGTGGGGAGAAAGCAGTGAGAGCTGAGGCAGCACCACTGTCCCCACTGAGCCCAGTATTCCCACAACAGACAACCCCAACGCTTGTGAGGTGTGACTAATCTTCAGAGACTCAGCTGTCTCCCTTTCCAGTGACATGGTACATGACAGGGATGTGCACGACTGCAGCTTTCCATCACATCCCCTCCAGCATTGTCTCTTTGCTCAGGCTGCTGTTCTTGACAAAGGATTAAGAATAAAAACTATGATGTGTGCATTCCAAGTAAGAATGGTCTCAAACAAGAAAAGAAACGGTAAACCAGTCTAAACCAGTATAAGCTGCTTTCAAACCTGTGAGGAAAATGGTGTGGCTGCAACCAAAACCTGCTCTGAAGAAAATTCTTTCTGGTAACTAGAATGATATAAAAAGGTACAAGGTGGGGAGGACTCTGCTGTGTAGGTGGTTAGCAAGATTCCTTAGGCACTGAGATCTCCTGAAGCCCTGGCTTTGAGGATCTGCTAACTTGGATTTTGTGCAGTTTGAGACTAATGTTGGCATTATTGTGATGCACAGCTTATAGTCTTTTACTCATCCTGCAATAATCCTTCATAAGCTTTCTACTTCGCCAATTGAATCTTCATTATTTGAGAAACTGTAGCAACACTGTGTTGCACCTCATGTTCACCAGGAGCAGGGGGGGGGTCTACAAATCCCAAACAGAGATCTGACCATCTCTGCTCCCAGGTGCCGCCTCTGCAGAGAAAAGTGTTCTTCCTACACCTCTCTCCAGCGTGCTAATTCTTTAATCCCGCACCCATATTTTAGTGCTTGCACCCCGATATTTCATGCATCTTTATCCTGATTCTTCGTGTACTGTGGACTTTTGCTGGAAATTGTACTTTGGACAATGGCGCAGAACAACTTCTACAAGGTGTTCACCATCCTCGCCAGTTTATCCCAAAGGGAGCTGCAGGAAGAGACAAGTAATAAAGCAGCTTCTGTGGTCCCTGATGGGACCGAACTCTCTCTCCCGTTCTCTGCCTGACAAACGTTACCCATTTACTTTTTCCCAGTAGTCTATGGAACAGAAGCTGCCGTAAGAGCCCAGCAGAGGGATGCCAGCCCCGCTCACAGAGCAGCAGCGCTGCCTCGAGGTCAAACCCTACAATAAACGCATGTGACAGATCTGAGACTGTGGGCAGATCCTTTCCGCTCCCTCGGCACTTGGCGCTCATTCCCCATAGGCAAAGACTTTTCACAGGGGCCTTCGATGTCCCCTGGAGAGTGTGGGGGAACAGTCCCTATCCCTGCCCCTGTCCCTATCGTTGCCCTTGTCCCTATCCCTGTGCCTGTCCCTGTCCAAGCCGCACCACGCTCCAGCTCCGCCTCCCAGCCCCGCCCCCTGTCCAACCATAGAGTTGGAGCCTCCGGGGGAGCGAAAGGCGGCGGAACCATAGAGTTGTGGCTGCTGCTTCCGGAGCGCGCCTCCGCGCCGCCACACGGTCCCGGTGCAAGATGGCGGCGGGGGCGCGGGGCTGAGCGAGGCGGCTGCGGCAGCGGGAGGGAGCCGGGCCCGGCCGGGCGGAGGGTGAGAGGGGCAGGCGGGGCTGGGCTGTCAGGGGAAGGCCGCAGGTTGCGCTGCCGCCTTCTCTTCCTCCTTCCATCGGGGGAGGAGGAGGGGGGCTTTCTGCCCCATTCGCAGTGGCCAAAAAAAAATAGTAAATTTAGTGGTGGTTTTTTTTTTTTTTTCTCCCTTTGGCTGTTAACTTGCTGCGTTGAAACTCTGCTTTGGGTCCTAAAAAATTTGAGATCGGGGTTCCAGAAGTTTGTTGTCTTTAACCTTTAAATGGTAGAAATGTGGGAAATACGGGGTGTAAATGTAGCTGCTCCATCTGTTTGGTGAGCTCCCCACCCATAGAAGTGATAAGGTCTTGCAAAAAAACCCACAATATTTTGGTAGGGCAGTAGGTGGGTGGGGCAGAGAGAGGGCAAAACTGCGAGAGAAGGAACATCCCTGGCTGTAGTTTGGACACTTAGCAGAGTCATCTCCAGGCTTAAGAAACGCCCAAAGACAGGAGATCGGTTTTTTTGCAGAATAACCCTTCCTTCTCTGGTCGTGGTAACACAGCTCGAGATAATGCTGGTGGAGGCAGAGAACACGAGTGTCTGGGGCAGGTGAAAAAACACGGGTGTGTCCCTCACACTTGGTGATGGACATGGTGGGTGCTGGGGAGAGATGTCAGTGGCAGCTTAGGAGTCTGAGGGAGGGAGGAAATTGGTGAGGAGACGTTTGAAACAGAGAAAGGCAGAAGCTGGAGAGCTAGCTCTTTAAAACAGAGTAAATGGGAAGCTAAAGTGATGCACTGTTGGAAAACTAGAATGTGTGTTTGTCCCTCCACAGTGTAAGCACAGAGCTGGAGCTGTCTGAGCACAAACTTACCAATTACTTTAAAGTTATTACTTGGTGAAGTAGTAAGGAGGCGCTTAGTTAAATAGTAGGACTTAGGGTGGTTGTAACATGTTGTGCCTTAGCTCATAGTTGGGTTTAAAAGTATTTGGGCTCTTTGAGGGACCAACCTGTTGATGCAGAGAAGAGGAATAAGCGTTACCAAGCTACTGGTGCACAGGACCTGAAACCATGTCATCTTTTCCAGGTCTCTCCCTATTTTTTAAGGTTTTCTTCTTTTGAGGCAGAAGAAAAAAGATCAAAATGGGGCGAAGATCTACATCATCCACCAAGAGTGGGAAGTTTATGAATCCCACGGATCAGGCCCGTAAGTATCCATAAAAGCTGCGCAGATGGGAATGGGGGATGCCATTGAAAGCGGATAAAAAGCATTCTCTCAGGATTAGATCCTCACTCATGAATCAAAACTGAGTTTCTCTAACTTGAAAAACATCTCAGTTTTGGCTGAAAAGGCTTCTTGCTTTCGTGCTGTTGCTTTTCTGAGTGTTTCCCTCTTGGTTTTCAGTGTTCAAAGGCCTTTGTAGTTTGCTGTTGGATAAACTGGAAGCTGCTCCCAGGAGAGAGTTAATGTGCCTGAGGCAGGAATTTGATGAACATGTCAAATTGTACTGCTGCTCTGGTTAGATGAGGGAGTTGTTTAACTGTGTTTTTTTACTTTTGGTAACATGCCAGATGTTATAAAGTGTAAGCACATAAAGAAAATCCAGGCTTCCATGTTGGAAATGCCTTATTTCAGACGTGTACTCCAAGCCTACGTATTTTTAAAGTGTGTTGCCTGTTGATTCTGTTTCAGCTTCTGTGCAGCAATCTTTTCATGGCTGCACATACCACTGTGACTTCTGTTGCCTTTTGTTCCTTTTTTTGTATGGAAAAAGTCCTGCTTCTGGACACATGAAGACTCCAGTATCTCCTTTTTTCTGCGAAATAGAAATGTGTTTCATACTGTGTTTTTCTCTCACTGGAAAGCTGAGTTGCAGTTAGAATCTTTGTAAAATGTGTGAGCTGTTGAGAAATAGCACGTCTTGATGAAGGAAAGGTTCTTTATGCATTTGATTGTGTCTTTCAGGTTGTTATTTTCTTTTTCTTTTCCCCTCTAGGGAAGGAAGCTCGAAAAAGGGAACTAAAGAAGGTAAATGAGGAGATTGGGAACATTTATTTGACATTTCCTGTACTGTATTGTGTTTGTGATTGCAGTGGGCTATGGCTGATGAACAGGATAGGGGTGTTTTGCTTGATATCCCAAGATTGACTTTGGAAAATACTATTCAAATACTATCCAGTAGTTTAGGAAAACAGACCTGCTTATTTTTAACCTGTAATTATTTTTGAAACATTATTGTAAGTACTTAAGCATAAAATGACAAAAAACCCTCAAACAACAAATAAATCACCCAAGACTGACACACTTTTTAGTGGGTTTTACTGTATTTTGCCAGTTGGTTACCGTGTTGATTGTATGTGTCTTAGTTGGAGTGAATTAATTATAGCAGCATTTGTAATTATCCAGATAGTAGAATTAAAGTTACCAGAAGTTTTAATTGCCTTTGGTGCTGGTTTGTGCCATAGTAAACGTTTGCAGGGCATTTTGAGATGGGTTTTTTTCCTCTAGACTGGAAATTTTGAGAGAGGGTAACAGATGTTCTGTGTCTTCCTTCTATGACACATTTCTGATCTGTTTGAACTCTGATCTTAGAACAAAAAGCAACGGATGATGGTACGAGCAGCTGTACTGAAGATGAAGGATCCAAAGCAGATTATCCGGGACATGGAAAAATTGGATGAGATGGGTGAGTGAGAGGTACCAGGTGTTGGACTTAGGCATAGCATAGTTTTAAGGGGGATGTCTGGGGAGACTATTGTAGACTGACATTTTTTTCTTTCATGTTAGAAGGGGAGAATCGGTGAATAGTTGAGGATTGTTTATGATTTAAGGTGATGTGGTGCAATCAAAGAGGACTTTTTTTCGAGAAGCTGGCTGATAAAAGGATGAGTAGTGTGTGTGATAGTAACTTAGAGCTGAAGGAGGGTACAGTCATAAGGCTGAAGACTTCCTGAAAATAGGGATTGGAAGATACTTGAAGTAGTTTCATTCATCACAATTGTACGGTAGAGTAATTTACGATTTTTTTTTTGTCATTGATTTGCTGTCTTGGGACAGAGTTTAACCCGGTACAGCAGCCACAACTTAATGAGAAAGTGCTGAAGGATAAACGCAAAAAACTCCGCGAGACTTTTGAACGGATCTTGCGGCTCTATGAGAAGGAGAATCCTGACATCTATAAAGAACTGCGCAAGTTGGAAGTGGAGTATGAGCAGAAGAGATCACAACTCAGCCAATATTTTGATGCTGTCAAGGTAATGATTATTATATTTAAGTCTTGTAGCTGTGGTAGTGTATTTTCTTTGTCTGCTCATTAAGTGTAACATTTACAGAGGAAGGGAACTTTATAAGAGACCAGTGTCATGTAGCCCATATGAAATACTTGATTTGCATAGTACCTCAAATTAGAGCATTTCAGTGAGGACAGTGTGCCTCTTGTCAAGCCACTATTTGTCTCTCTTGTACTGATCTCAACATGAAAGGAGGCATGGGAAATTTATGTTGCAAATCAACAATATCAGCATTTTGTTTTCTGTATTAGAGGGCAATCCAGTGACTGTGCACTCGATATATCTGTGAATTTCTGCTAAATCTCTAGCTGGAAATCATGAGAATCCTTTGACATCCTTTTAAAGATGTTTCTCTGACATTCTCCCCTGCCATATTGGAGAATACAGTTGTGCAAATGCAAGGATCTGCGAGACTTACTTCTTTTTCCTGTGGAATATGCATCAGTCTGGGACTTGTACGTGCTGAATACTTAAAAAATACAGCCATACATATCTGCAGCTGAAGGTGTAAAGGGAGATAGAAATCTGATATAAAGCCTTTTATGGGTGCATTGCATGTGCTTTGTTTTGCATTGAAAGGCTTTACTGTTGACATTTTCCTAGATTTTTTTCACAAAAACTGCTGCAAGATAACATGCTCTAAGAACAGACACCTTTGACAAATGATGGCAAGTCCCATGTCTTCTGTACTCCAGAATGTAATGATGTTGTGCAGTAGCTTCTGTGGGAGTAACCCATTCTCTATTTTTTTTCCTCCCTTGCAGAATGCTCAGCATGTTGAAGTTGAAAGCATCCCCTTACCAGATATGCCTCATGCTCCCTCCAACATCCTCATACAGGATATTCCCCTGCCAGGGGCCCAACCACCTTCTATCCTCAAGAAGACATCAGCCTATGGGTAAGTGGGAAAAGAAACTTGGAGGGGAAGTGAAAAGGAAGCACTGATATTACTGGGGAGGAGCTAGGGGTAGAAGCAGAGGTAATACTGACTTGCAGAAGGCAAGAATTCTGTGCAACTGAATTGTACTTCTTTTCACCAAAGCCCTTTTTAGTCTTTCCCTACTATTACAGATTTTTTGTTAAATTCCTTTGAGTAATACACTATGCCTTCTAGTTTTTGGCTTTTTGCATATCAGTAAAACTTAAAACCATGCCACTTTGAACATGAACACCCCTTAAATTGCCATGTGTATATTCTTTTGTCATGCTAGCATATTCAGTTTATATGAATAGTTCATAAAAACTCTTAGTTTGCTTGTTTATTATTTTTTCATTGTAATACTAGGTTTTTTCTTATTTCTTCCTGAATAGCCTTCTGTTTTCACCTGTTCTGTGATTACTTCATTCATCTTCTGTGGTAGGATTCAATCCTTGCATTTTTTCAGTGTTCTCTTCAGTTGCTTTCTGAGAAGCTTTTGTCTGATCTTCAGCAGTCATGTCTTTGTATGAAGTTGTAAACTCCTTGCGTCAAATCCTCACTTTATAAATGTTCATGTTTCTCTTTAGAAGGCTACTGTGTAGGCAATGAGGAGAGAAGGCTAAATAATTCTATTAAGGGCATGTTTGCTTTCATTTGTGTTCCTACATTTCTCATTTCCTTTCTTATTTCCAGACCACCAGTTCGGTCCATTTCGGTTCTTCCTCCTCCTGGGCTTGGTGTTCCGCGTTTACCTCCGGGAAGGAAGCCCCCTGGACCTCCACCAGGGCCACCTCCACCTCAAGTCCTACAGATGTATGGCCGTAAAGTGGGTTTCACCTTGGAGATGGCTCCTCGAAGGCGAGAGGAGGAGATTTCTTACAGTTCTGAAGCAGGTAAGGACTTTCCTATTACTGTCTGGAGCCTTCCTTGTCCTGTTTTGCTGTGACAGTGCTGCTGTGAATGTAGTATGCCCCAGGCGAGGTGTTCGCTGGGCAATATGGGTTAGTACTACTTGAAGGACTTTCCTTAAGTGAGTGCACCCCTGAGGTGATTCTGATATATTCATAATATCAGCAGTTTTGTTAACCAGTTATATTTTTAAATGTTGAAACTTCTAATTACATTTCTCAGAAACTTTTTTTTCTGTTAGATTGCACAGATTAGATGTTTTCCCATGTGGCCTTAACAGTGCTGAAAGATTTTACATATTATCCTTTCAAAAAAAACCAGCCATCTTCAGAGAATTCTTGCTTTTAAAAAAAACTACCAATTAAACAAAACCCCCCAACCAACCCACTCCGAACTAAAACTAAAACAACAAAACCCCCAACCAAACCTGAATGTGCATTTGCTAGGACAGCCTAGGTCCTCCTTTTCACACAGTTTCTGATTCATCCCTAGAAACTTGTGAATGGATGGATTAGCTTTTTTCATGCAGGAAAATATCCAAATATTTCAATGGTGGGCTATCGCTGAATAGAAATTAATGGGTTGCAATAGCAGCTGCCAATTAACCAGCAGGTTAGTAGGAAATCTTATGAATAGATTCTCCAAAATACTCTTCAAGAATATGTGCTAAGCAGTAAAGGGATGACAGTTTGTCCATGCTGTTGCTAGGGGGAATTTTGTGACTGTAGACATAGAAAATATTCATTCACACCACTATGTTTGGATTTTATATGTTTCCTCATACTTTGCTTTCTGCAGGACAGCGAGGGCATGATGACGATATGTCCAGTACTAGTGAAGATGAAGGTTATCCTGAGGATATGGATCAAGATAAGCACGATGAGAGTAGTGATGACAGTGACAGCGATAGATCAGATGCAGACAGTGAAGGAGAGGACTTCCTGCATCGTGATAATGACAAGGAGAGGGAAGGTGGTGAAGAAAAGAAATCAGGTATGAAGGGGAAATTAGATACTGGGGTTTGATTTTTCAAAAGAAAAACACTACTTGATAGAGTTTGTCTATTCTCCTGGCTGATGATGTGTGTGTTATTTATTAAGTCAGCTAACTGTTCTAACTCACCTAAATTCCAGCTGAAGGATTTTTATTAATAAATGAGTCCGAAGGTAGTACTTGTAGAATGGTCTAGAAGTGCTGCAACTTCCAGACAAACCTGTTTTCTTAGAAGTTAAGTTAGCTTGTAGCTTGCAAGCCATTTTTCACCAGAAGCATTGCATTGGCTATTACAAAATTAAGCTTCAGTATAAAATATGCTCGCTGGCTGGGGGGAGACCAACTGATAGAGAATACTAAGCTAGCAAAACTTCAAATAATCAGTGTTCTTATGCGAGGAGCATCATTATATTAGAATGATGTGTTATCCATACCAGGTGTAGATGTAACTTCATCTGATTTTTATTATTTTCGTTCTACCTCTTGCCACCCTTGTCCGTATTTTTCTTTCCCAGGTCATAGTGTCCGGTTTGCAGATATGCCTGGGAAGTCACGAAAAAAGAAAAAGAACATGAAAGAACTGACTCCACTCCAGGCCATGATGTTACGAATGGCAGGTGAGTAAGATGGATATGGTTTGGTGTTCTTCTGGTAAGCTTAATTTGTTTGCACAGTTTTCATTTTATAGAGTAAATGTTCTACTCTCTAATCTGCTAAGGGTAGCAGCTGAGGTTAGGTTTTTGGTGTTTTGTTTCTTTAAATTTATTTTTGGTTAAGTAGTGTGTGTGCTTTGCATAACAGAATTGAAGTTGAGTAGCAATTTATTGGGTTTTTTCTTCTAAACTTTTTCTTGCTTAACTTGAACAATTGCTCAAATGAAATAGGAACCTGTTGGTGAAAGACAGAGGATAACATTGTCTATATGCTCAGCCTGTAACCTGTAAGGATTTATACTCCCTAAAAATACCCTTTTGCTGAAATAAGTTAACCAGTAGGGTGAAGATTATTTTTCGTTTTAGAAAGGAATCCCAGTATCTTTCAAAGGTGCAGGAGTTTCTTGGACAGGAGGACTATGTTTATTTTGAGGTTGTGTCCCCAGTCCCCTGTCCCTGTTGCAACTACAGTTTGGGTTGGTAGTAGAAGTTTCAGATCTCACAGGAACACATAGCTCTTGTTGTCAGAGCTCTGTCTAGAACAGTCATGATTCTTCTATTATTGTTTTTTATTTATTTTCATTTTCTGTTCAACAATAAAAGATCAGAGTTCTTCCTTTGAAATAAAGATTATCTTTCTTTTTCTTCATTTTATTTTGATTGCTCAAATTTCTCTGATACTCACAAGGATGTTATGTGTAGACAGATTTTATAAGTTTATCTCCATATCTAGGTCAGGAAATTCCAGAAGAAGGGAGAGAAGTGGAGGAATATTCAGAAGAGGAGGAGGAGGAGGAAGAGGACTCAGAGCCTGAAGAGTCATCACAACAACAGCAACAACAACAACTTGGCGAGGAAGCTCTTGCAGAGACTGGGTCATCTACTGCCACTTCCCAGACACAACAGCAGCAACAGACTGCGCAGCCAGTTCCTCCAACTCAGATACAAGCACCTCCTATGCCTGGGCCTCCTCCGCTAGGGCCACCTCCAGCCCCTCCATTGAGGCCCCCAGGCCCACCCACTGGCCTTCCTCCTGGCCCTCCACCAGGTCAGTTCTTGATTTACTCTGGTTTGGAGGATTCAGGCTCTCAGTACTACAGGCAGTGGTATCAGTTTGCGAGGTTTGAAGCTGCAGAATGCGTTGCGGCTGGAGAACGTGTGCCCAGTGTTCTAGTTACTGAGATCTGTATGATCTGTTCTGTCATCAGTCCCTTGATGCTGTACCTTGCTTTCAAGGCATCAAGCTCCTGTAGCTGTAGTCTACCTGATAGGCATTGTCCTTGTAAGAACCAACACAAGCAGCAGTAGAGCCAGTCTGTGAAGTGGAATAAAAGAGTAAAAGTACTTATTTTTAGGCTAGAAGAACAATCGAATGCCACAGAGAAATGTTTCTTAGCTGTTTAAATTTTCATCTCAATAGCTGTTATCAGTTACTACTTCATTACCTGGGGAGGAGCCTTTTTCCAAAGTAGGAGAAGATAGCTTTTACTTGGCTTTTAGGAAGAAGCTTAACTCCATAACTGCTGCCTTTTACCTTTCGAGATTTTTAGAAATTCTTTTAATATGATACAGCTTTCAAGTTACTGTTGAAGAGCTTTAGTATTAGCTGATGAGATAGTTGCTGGAATATTTTTTTAAATATGAATTAAATTTCTCCTTTGTATGCATGCTTTCAGGAGCTCCTCCATTCCTGAGACCTCCAGGATTACCAGGATTGCGTGGGCCTTTGCCTCGACTGCTGCCACCAGGACCTCCACCAGGGCGACCACCTGGTCCTCCCCCAGGCCCCCCACCAGGTTTGCCCCCAGGTCCTCCTCCACGTGGTCCTCCTCCTCGTCTGCCCCCTCCTGCTCCGCCAGGTAAAGTGCTCTGTTTGTTTCAGTGCCAGGTCTCTTCTTGCTTTATTTTCCCAGTTTTTGCTGTGGTAATCGGGCCAATGAGTATAACTGGTTGCCAGTTTGCCTTTGTTCCTGTCTGTGTGGCTGCTTTGTGCTATGTGCTATTACACTTTCCTTTGTAACAACAAGTAAGTGCTGTATATAGTTTGATAGCAAGAAGTCTGCCCTCAAAAGGGAAATTTTAGTGTTCTAACTTTTGCTCTGCCAGACTCTTTCTGAATCATCTCTTTGTGTTATAATGGTGCTTTCCTAAATGAATTGAAGATTGGGATATTTATTTTGCCTCAGTCAGACATTTATGATGACTCTGAAATTCCAGTGGAATGGATCATCAAGTAAATTTTATTTTCAGATTATAACTGAAATAAGAAAGCAATATACAAGCTCCTGTGGCTTTGAGAGTTTGAAAATCAGTGTTTTCCAACTCTGCACCAAATGCTGGGTTGAAAACATTTTTTCGGGGTTTTTTTTGAAGCCAGTGCTACTTCATCTTGTTGGAGGTTGTTTTGTTTTGGTTTTTGTTCTTGGCTTTCTGAGCCTATGCAGTTTTTTGATCAAATATTTTAAAATTTCGAGGTGTGGAGACAGCTTATGCTTTCTTTTCTTCTTACAGGTATCCCTCCTCCTCGCCCAGGCATGTTACGGCCGCCTCTGGTGCCCCCATTAGGACCTGCCCCACCTGGGCTCTTTCCACCAGCTCCCATTCCAAATCCAGGGGTTCTGAGTGCCCCACCCAGCTTGATTCAGCGCCCCAAGGCAGATGACACCAGTGCAGCCACCATTGAGAAGAAAGCCACGGCCACTATCAGTGCCAAGCCACAGATCACCAACCCCAAGGCAGAGATCACTCGCTTTGTGCCCACTGCCTTGCGAGTGCGCCGGGAGAATAAAGGGGCTTCAGCTGCCTCACAGAGAAAACAAGATGATGAGCCTGCCCTCCCGTTAACCAAAGCTGCCCCCAAGGCTGGATCGTCTGCCCCTATCTCTGTACAGACAAAGGATGATGTGTATGAAGCCTTCATGAAAGAAATGGAAGGTCTTCTGTGACCTGTCATAGTCCTAGTCAGTTTTCCTGCCCCTCTGAACACAGATCAGATCACTGTGGAGGGAGGAGAAGGGAAAGTCCTCCTGCAAGCAATGAAAGGGCTCGCATGACAGGGAATAGTTCCCTACCCCCAGGTTAACTTACCAGTGTGCTGTGAATAGAGACCGCTGCAGATGAGGTGTGGCTGGGGACCTCCTTTCAGAGCTACCATGTCCACTTGCTGAAAGGAAATTACAGTAAAGAAGGTGATGCTGGTCCCCTCAAGTATTCCCTCTTCCTGGGGAGGGAGGCGTGCGATACGGGGGTGCCTATGCTCTGCCCGAATCCTTACACACCCTGAATGCTCTGGTGAGGGTAGTGGAACAGGTTTTTAAGGAGCCAGAAAAGTGTTAGCAGCATTTCATACACAAATGGTTGTCCAGTTTTTATTTTCTGTACTTTTTTTTTCTGTAAATATTTTATAATCATGTGTTTTTTAGTTGCAGTGAGGTTGATCAGTCATCTTTCTTCCAGGGTAGTCAGGGAGGTAATTTGTTGCATATACTGTACACTGGAATTTTACACCCTATCCTCTTTATGGTCATTTTGATGGATTGTCATCGGCTAGGGAAACTTCATTTTGTCTTGTGAAAGACAATAAATGTTCAGTGTCTCAAAATACTGGTTTCCATGTTTTTTGTGTAAAACTAGTAGGCAGATGGAGAGGTGGGCGGGTTCTTTGCTGGCCTTGGGAGGCGATAGAGATACTCAAAACCTCAGAAAAACTAACTGCATTGTAAATAACACCTTTTTTTTTGCTCACTGAACTTCTTCCATATTCTTGTTTCTAAGTTCCTAAACATCTCTTTCAACCTGTATTAGGAGCTGGTAGAAACTAGTCCTGGAGTACTACTGATTATTGCAAAGTGATTTCTATTATATGCTCTTACTGGAAGGTTTGCTTCATATCAAGCCTCAGATAACCACTGGATAGTACCATAAGTAAAAATTGGTTACATTAAACAATTTTAATGGTAAGAGATGGATAGACGATTTTACTTCTGCATGATATCAGTATTAAGATATCAGACTAGCAGATATCTTAATATGTTTAGTTGGCTGTAAGTCTCAGACTTAACTGAATACACCGTGTTTTGAAGCTAAATATGTTTTAAGGAAACAAAGTTATTAGCTAAACAAGCTTAACTTGAAAACCATGATTCTGTTTTCACAAATTCTGAACACAAATAGAGTTGCAGAACAGCTCCTGATTCAGGAGTTGGTTGCAGTCATGTCAGTTGTATCTTAAATTTTTTTTCACGGTATTTTTGAAATACTTAGATTTTAGCTTTAAAAATGCATTTTTTATATTTATTCTTTCATAAGTGAAATGTGTGAATGGTTGTTGGGTTTTTTTTTTTTTTGTTTTTTGTTTTTTTTTTAGGGGAGGAGCATGGAAGGGGACATCATTGTGGTACTTCTGACACTCAGTTAAATTATGTTCCAGTTGCCATATTCTCATGTTGGTGAGCCCTTTCCTGTTGGGGTAAAGTGAACACCAGCCTGTTGCCATAGTGAACACCAGCCTGTTGCCATAGCCATCCTCATTTGGCGGAGGCAAAAGGGGTTGAATTTGCTACATGTTAAATGGGCACAAAGAGAGAGTTAAAGAAAGTAGGTAATTTCCCTCAAGTAATAGACCTCTAAAATGGCTTTTGGGGGTGTGTGGAAAGGGGAGGTGAGATGGGAGAATTTAGTTTATGATGGCCCTGGTCATGGGCATAATGATATAATGTCATCTTTACTGCTCCTGAACTGATATTCTCAGCTCTGGACTGCCAGTAACATAAAGCCGAGGCCACCTCTCTTTTTTATATTGTGATCATACAGAGTTTGAGATTTTTCTCTGTAATATCACTTCCATCTTGTGCTCACATTTTTCATCTGTTGCTCTGAGTAGTGTTCACAGAATAAAAAATGATCGTAGGGAGGAAATGGGCTGGGAAGGCACTGAGACAAAGAAGAGTGATGGGACTTGCCCAATGTGTCACTCAAGATTGTGACTGCATAAAGAGGGAAATAGAAAATTGTCGCTGTTGAGACGGACATGCGACAAACATATATATTTTATAATGCAAAAAGGTTCTCTTTATTGTCTACAAGCGCTGCTTAATATATCAATCTTAAGCATATGTGTTACACATACATTGGTTAAGCAAACTGTTGTTATTAATCTTATTGGATGTCCATTACATCATCTCCATAGCTGCTGCTTCAGTGTGTTCACTTTCTCTTTGTTATGATCTTCTGCCAGCTTGGGATTTTCCAGTAGTTTCAGGGATACACAATAATCTTGTCAAGGTCGATATTTACTTCATCCTCATGGTCTCCGGACCTGCCGTCGACCCCGATAGAAAATAATTTCTGAGGTGAGTTAATTTGTCATAATCCATTGAATCTTGTCATTAGGCAGAGATTCATCTGAAATGTTACTGAAACTTCAGAACAGGGACTTGGTCATAGTTACCCAGAAATAAACAGTGACAGTACTTTGTGTGTGCCATGAAGTTCCTTTTATTTTGTTTTGTTTATGATCCTGCTGCTGCAACTGGCATACCCTGTACAGTTTAGATCGGAATTCCTGTTGCTGTACTCCTCTGGAAAGAAGGCTCTGCTTCTGTCTTTAAACTGTAGAGTTTAGATGAAATGTCATCTTTTAAAGGTTTGGTGGTTTTGTTTGTTTTTATTGTTGTGGGGTTTTGTCAGTGTTTTGGGCTTTTTGTAATTTTTTTAGTAGGATGTTTGTTTTTGTAGTTGTTTGTTTTAGTTGGGTTTTTTTTTTGGAAAGGCTATCACGGATGGCTACCGTATCATAGGATTTGTGGTGCATTAAAGAGAAGAACCCTGATTTAGAGTAGAAAAGTACCAAGGAATGAAGATGCGAACAACAACAACCTTACAAGTAACTAGAGCTTCTAGAAACAAGAAAGGATCCCGTGCTCTGGGGAAAATGGAGGAAGAGCCTGTTGTACAACGTCGGTGTAACAGAAGGGTGTGGCTGAGCTCAGGGTGCAGGCTCCTTCATTGTCTGCCCTTGCTGAAAATGCATGGAAGAAAGAAAAAATATGCCAGGAGCTAAAGAGAAACCATGGGTAACTACCAAATGAACAGGAATATCTTTGTCTATAGGAGAGGTCCAGACAAACATCCTGAATGTTCAGGAAACCACTTCAGCTAATGGTTGCAGTGAGTTACCCAGTCTCTGTGACTGTGCCAACCAGACTTCTAATATTCTTCAGAAAAGCCTTATAATTAATAACTTATTGTAGCCGATTTTAGAAGCTCTCTAAACACAGACACAGAGTCTAGTTTAGAAAGGAGACGTTGTTTATTCTGTGCAGGGTACAAAGTGGAGGCTTCCACAAATCAAGCACACCACGCAATACAAATTTACATCTTTTACACATTAAATTTACATGAACCCGCCTATCTAATACATATTCTCCGCCTGCCTAATGCATATTTATTTGGATGATGTAATCTTACGCAATGCTAGAAACACAAAGTTATTTTCTTTATTAACGGATTTCTACTGTAGAAGTTATCTGATGACATCAGTTACGTTTACAAAAGATGAGAAGATTCAGCCGGGAGACACATGATTCAGCTTGAAGATATCAACATTAGTTTGATTACAGCAATATTGGAGTAATTTCTGCCCTATTACATGTCCCTGGCGAGTTTCTACACGTGCAGACGTTCCAACCGGAAGAGAAGTTTCTCTTTTATAGTAAAAGTAACAAACCTGTAAAGCAGCGCTGTAGTAGCAGTTCTGAGGTTTAAAACGCAGGATTATTTCCACCGATTCCCTCAGCAGAGGTTCCCCCCGTTCACTCTTTTCTCGGCCCGGGCGGGGAAGCGTTTCCCGCGCTGAATCTCGCGGAGCGCTCGCGCTCGGGGCCGCGCGGCCAAGTCACGCGCGGAGCGGAGCGGAGGCGGGGATTGGCCCGGGCCGGCCCGGCCGCGGGGGCGGCTAGGGCGCCGCGGGCTCCCATTGGGTGGATTTGGATCCGCTGCGCCATTGGTCGGCGCGAGAGAGAGCGCGGGACAGCCAATAAGACCGCGAAGCGGGGCGCGCGGGGAAGCTATAAGAGGGGCCATGCGCAGGGCGCAGCGACACGTGATCACGTCACTTTGGGCGTCGGCAGCGGAACAGCGTCGGGAGCGATGTCCGGGCGCGGGAAGCAGGG
>VYZS01100579.1:0-18352 GCA_013400695.1 Neodrepanis coruscans | reverse complement strand
TTTTTTTATTATTAAGAAATTGTAAAGAAGAGAGATGAAAAAAGTAAAAAAAAAAGAAAGAAGAAATTAGAATAACATAATTAAATAGCTACCACTGAAGAATCCTGTGGAAGCCATATCACAGTGGCACTATCAACATTAGCTGGTTTGCTCCACCCCAAATAATTACATAATCAAGTGAGATTTGAATCCAGTATCTCACAAGTGTCACTCACTAGTTCTCACCAGCAGGCAAGGCACAAATATTATTAGCTTCTTACCTGTGTTTGATAACTCCCTGAAAGAAGACAACCCCAGAAATAAAAAAAAATAAAAAGCCAGGTGATTAGGAGATTCAAAGGCTTATGTACCTATGTGTATAACCCCATCCAACACAGTTCTTCAAGCATTGCTGCTTAGTAGTCGTTCTGTCTCTTCAGGTTTGCAAGACCAGACACCACTGACTCTGTCATCGTTCAGCTATTACCCAGCCCACCCAAAGCACTCCATGGCTGTGTACAACAGCATGCCCAGAGGTGCCCAGTTACTTAATGACAGCTCTACTATGGCTAAAGGCCTTGCCCTCCCAAAAGGTCTTTGAAACCAGATACCACACCCACAACAAGAAAGGCCAAACTCTCACAGATTTAGCTAACCCCACTCTCCAACCATCAGTGAAGGAAAATGAAAACAACAGGGATGATCCCATCTCCAAACAGAGGAACTCATCCTACTACCGCTGGAGAATACAAGTATTTACCAAATTCCTGGCACAAGCCCAGGCTTCATCCTGGCTCCTCTTTCATTTAATCTCCTTAGCCTAGAGCCTAATGTCACTGTCACATTGCTTCCAGGGTATCACCGAGGACCTGTGTTTGAAAAGGCTGCTTAACTCTTTGCAACACCAGTGCTTGAAACTATGTCTGTTCTTCACAAAGTGAGAACAACTTTTTCCTAGAAAGCTCACAATGCTCACAATGGCCCATGTGTTCAGGATAGCACACATCTTCCCACAGAAATGCGTACACCACTCTCCTTCAGCTGAGCACTCACTGAGAAGCCAGTACCTCTTAGCCAGTACCTCTTTTTATCCTAGGCCCATAGACTTCCTTGACTAGTGAAAGACATAGAAACTGGAAGGCAAGTTCTATACAAGAATGTGGCAGAAAGCTACTGAGAGATGGCAAATGTTTTCCTGATTTAACTATGGCAAACCACCACAACAACAAATGTGTTTGACATAGGGCAATATATGTTCTAGCAGCAAAATCTTTGATCAAAGAATTTATATAAGTATTTCATTAATTAAATTCAAACTTTCAGATTAAATATGATCGCCTTTTGGAAAACAGAAGGTAACCTTCCACTCAGACCTGGAAGTTAATGCAGTTATGACTTGATGCGCGTGATTGCTCTGTTTTCTGGCCATAAATTTCTGATGCTGCTCTGCCTCAAGTACAAGTATCACAATCACAATTAAAGCCTACAGCGTGGCTGCTGTGCAGAAATTGGTAAGGTACAACCCTTTTCACCTTCCAATCACTTCACAACTACAAAAAACTTAAGGCCTGAACAGACCATTAAGTTATTATGTCTCACTGCCTGAGATCAGACCCTTAAGTTCCACTGTTGCCTCTGGACTAAATGCAGCCAGTATTAACTGACTAAGCCACTTTCCAGCCAGGCAGCCAGTCTGGATTTCAAGACAGCAAAACTAGAAACCTATCCTTTCTCCCTGATAGTTAGTTCCAGAGCTCAGTCCCTGCTCTTAGGAACTGCTGCTTTGTTTTCTCATTACAGTTGCATGTTTTCAACTTCTACCCATTTGCTACTGCATCTCTCACTCTAATTTAGTAAATACGCTTTCTGTGGAAGAAAATGGATAATTAGCCACTATAGAGACTTCTGAGAGAGCTCAGTAGCAAAATTCCTCAGGTTCTCTCTAAAAGGCATTTATCACTTTTAAATCAGGCAGACCACCTTTGCTGTATTGCCCCAATATTTTAACATGTTTTTAAAAACACATATATGAACATTTCAGGCTTATTTCTCTTAATGGCTTTAGCAGTGCCAATATGCAAGATAAAAAGCAATGAAACACTAATATACCTATGTCTAAATTAGACACAGTCATTTCAAGAATCTATTTTGCACTAATGACTCCCCTCCACCCAGACTGCCTTGCCTTACCAGTCTGTCTTCACTGTAATGCAGCATCTACAAATATAATTCTATTACCGATTTACTTGCAGACTGCAAATAGAAACACTGAGTTGTGGCTGTTTCTGACAAAAGCCCTCAGCACATAAAGATTCCTTAATCAACAGCTACAATGAGATCAGCTCATTAACTCCTATCCTATCAGCTCTGAACAGTTAATTCTTGCAAATCACAAACTCCTGTGAAGTTCAGTACCTCTTGTCCCCTGCACAATTAATTTTTCCAACCCTAGTGCTTCTACTTAGCTTGTTTCCTATACCACCTGTTTTCCTTTAAGCCATATTAACTGGTACTAATACATTCCCATCCTGTAATTCTTTATTGAGTGAATCTCATTTCAGTTTTAATATATTTTCCCTGGAACTACTGATGGAATAGCAAGCCAACTGATGACCCCTAAACTAATGTGAGCTCCTAGTCGAGTGATCAGCTTGCATCTGTTTGTCTCTTCACACATGCCACAAAGAGGAGAAACATTACTTATAATTCAAAGGCAAATTTCAGCTAAAACCAATGTGTAAGAAATTAAAGAAAATAGGGAGTATATAACAAGGGCTTTTTTTTTTTTTTTACTGTAGAAGTTGTAGCTGTTGTTTTGCAAACAACAAAAATCATTCTAATCTTGTTTTCAATCTTCAGTTACTCCTTTAGCACAAATATACCTTCTCAGGCTATGTGTGTTATATTAACCACACTGCCTGAATTCCCAACCAGCCTCTAACACCACAGAGCCTCCAGGGACTTCATAATCTTCCTCTCTCTGCTAATCCTCCCCTGTTTGGTCATCTTTATTCTGTGTAGAAAGAAGAAGAATCTGATCAGAGAAGATGCTCTCAGGTTAGGGAAACAGGTATTGAGCTCCATCAGCAAACCCCCACACCTCAAAGCTATTGACCAGCTGCTGGCAAAGGAGGTTCCGAAATAATACGTCTGGGCTTCCAGGCCCAACTCTCAGCACTGCCTTAAACAAAAGGAAGTCTCTTGTATTATGTTGTAAATATGTCTCTTGTATTATCTATCTATCTATCTATCTATCTATCTATCTATCTATCTATCTATCTATCCATCTTCTGTTCCCAATGGAGGAAACCTTCAATGGAGGGTTACATTCAGCAGCTCCTTATTCTATACACACACCGTTTTACTGGCTTTTTTTCTCTGTACAAAACAAGATCTACCAAAAAGGATCAAGCTTGGATATGTTGATTTTTTAAGATTTTAAACCTTCTAGCACAGAAATAATCTGACTCAAGATTTTGACAACAACTCTAAGAGCTTCTTAATATGATAGAATTTGAATATGTTTTAATATCTGGCATCCCACTACCATATACTCTTGAATGTTGTTGCCTCCTCTTTTTTCTAACCTTGCCTTTGTTTCAAGCTTAAAACTGTACCACACCACATCAGTGCTTTAAGTCTTCACAATACTTCAAAATGGATGTGAACATAGCAGCACAACACTGGTGAGGACAAGCACTAGCTTTTCCATTTTAAACCTGCATGTTTTCTAAATCTTACTGTGACTGCCTATGATTACCAAATGTATATACTCTTACAAGTAAGGCTTTGCAAGAGACATGACGTCTCACCTGAGGAATGACAGAGCTTGTATGGTATGACATACTTCACTTTCAAAAAGGAGATGACAAAAAGAGTATCACAGGCTTGGAGCACATTCAAGTGAAGAGATATCCTACAAAGACAGAGAGTTTAAAAAATTCTCCAACTATTGCTCCTCATTCTATCCATTATTGTAAAGTACAAATACATATTGACAATTATCTGTTTTCAGATAATAAACATGCTAATTCAAAGAACAAAATCCTAGTCATATTGCTGCCTATAATGCTAGAGGCTATGAGGAGTCACAACAAAATGCCAAAGCCAACACAGATGAATAAGGCAGTAGTAACTATAGAAAATGACTACTCTGCATTCTTCAGAGAAGAGAATTATAGCTGGTCATGGATTTTGACCATGTGAAATGCTTACAGAACACTACACCTTGCCATTTTCCTCTAATTTTATAGTTAGTGCAGTAACTTGGGACTATCCATATATAGCAGAGACTAGCTAAGCAGATCATGCTGGAGAGTGCAGTTTTCATGCTTCCTGGCTCTTGAAAACACCCAGTAACAATCAGTGGAAATCATTATATGAGGCTTTAATGGTGCTCAGGTGTGCAGTAACGGTGCATGTTCTAAAAGCAAAGTCACAGCAGCAGTGCAGTGTTTTGTATCCAGAAATAAAGTCCCATACAGGCAATAATAGAAGCATTTATGTAGCCTGAAGTATAGAAGTTATAATGATGATTGCAGTATTTGAAAGCAAAAAGATAGCCATGCCAGGACTCACCTCAAACTATGTGGTAACTGATAATACATGTTTTCCTCAAACATGCCCCAAACTAATCCACACATGCTATGCTGTGAAAATATATCAATTGCTTGATTTACAACATAACTGATCCAGTAACTGATCTAGTTCCAACTCCCTGTCATGGGCAGGGACACCTCCTACCAAATGGGGTTGCTCAGAGCTGCATCCAACTTGACCTTGAACACTTCCGAAGATGGAATATCCACAGTTCCTCTGGGCAACCTGTTTCAGTCCCTCACCACCCTCATAGTAAAGAATTTCTTTCTAATATCTAATCTAAACTTATTATCTTTCAGTTTGAAGCCGTTTCCCCTTGTCCTGTCACTAAATGCCTTCGCAGGAAGTTTCTCTCCAGCTCTCTCAAAGGCTCCCTTTAGATATTGGAAGGTACTATAAGGTCTCCCTCCAGAGCTTCTTCTTCTTCAGGCCTCTCTCAGCCTGTCTCCACGGGAGAGGTGCTCCAGCCCTCTGGTCATCTTCGTGTCTCCTCTGGACTCACTCCAACAGGTCCATGTCTGTCTTATGTTGCGGGCCCCAGAGCTGGATGTAGTACCCTGGGTGGGGTCTCACCAGAGCAGACTAGAGGGGCAGAATCACCTCCCTTCACCTGCTGATCATACACCTTTTAATGCAGCCTAGGACACAGCTGGTTTTCTGGGCAGTGGGCACACACTGCCTGCTCATGTTGAGCTTCTCATCCATGAACACTCCACCCCACCTCCTTCTCCTCAGGGCTGCTCTCAGGGGATTCTGCACCCAGCCTGTGCTTGTGGGACTGCCCTGACCCACATGCAGGGTCTTGCATTTGGCCTTTTTGATCTTCATGAAGTTTGCACAGACCCACCTCTGAAGTCTGTCGAGGTCCCTCTGGACTGTTGTAACAAGATGAATGTTGTGCACTATGAACCAAGGCTGACAGCCTATTTTTTAGTCTAATGTTCTTAGTCTGGTAATATTTTTTTTTATTTTGCTTTTGGATTAACTTTGCAAAGAATGATAAAGTTAGTGTAGTAACTACTGCAAAGAATTAAAACATCATTTCATTGAGAAATCATTTATCATGTGTAAAGCAAAGTCCCTAAGCATTTAAAAAAATAAAAAAGAGATTTGCATGGGTGTTGTGTCCCTAACAGTTATTTACATTGTTTCCAGGTTTCTTCATAGAAATCCTGTTTACTAGGTAAATGCAATTCAGTGTACTAAGCTATTATTTAAAAAAAAATAAAATTGTAAATCTACCAAGACCTTGTTAATCTCAAGTTCAGTCGCACATTATACATAAAATATATTATATATTCTTTTGACTCGTTCTGCAAATGTAATGTTTACTCCCTTACTCTAAGCTAAGTCCACTGCTTGTCATTTTTTGCTCTGGTGGAGAAAACTGTCTGGTACCAAGTAACTTTTAGCTGAAGTAGAGAAACACAACCTAAGCCCTGCATGTGGGAAGCAAGCTTTGTAACATGCTCTGAGTACAGCCACAGGCTCACAAATCTAAAAGCCCAAAGGCTAATTAATTTGTTCTTCTGTGCTTGCTATGGATGAATGCAGTTTAATCACAAAATAAAACTGAGAATGTGCTGGTAGTCTTCCACAAGACTCAACACTGGTTATGTGGGCTTAGCTCTCCATCTAGTGGGGAGCTGCTGGTTTTGGCTCCTGGATGAAGTGGGAAGGATTCCTGGGCCAGCAATGGAACATTAGCACTGCTCTGTCCACGTTTGTTAAGGAAACTTTCCTGTCTGACCGTCCAGGAGCCAGAGAGAAAACTTTTGAGGTATTTAACTACCCTCACCAATAACAGACATAACAGAATTAAGGCTAACAAGAATGTCATAGGGCAATAACGATCATCAATACAAAATCATGAAGGATTCTCAAAAGTCAGTTGTTGATTGGCTAGTTGATAATTTAAGTACTCACTTAAATCCAGTTTTCCTTATTTAACAATGCAATAGCAAAATTAGAACATAGTGGGATACTATGTAGTCCCTCCCATTTAGGTTCTTTTTTTTGGCTTTTTGTGAGAATATCTTGATTAAGACTTGCTCCCCAGGTTGTGTATCGTGTACTTGTACTGCAGGTTGGGCTGGGCAGATACCACTGAGCATACTTCCTGCACTCTACAAACCCTTTCTGCATACATGTAACAAACTGGGCCAGGCATTCATTGCCATCCAAGCAGCTGGTCCTAGCTGGGATGTAAGTTCCTGATATAGCCAGGCGCCTCCCAAAGAGAACTTCTGCTGGTATTAGCACTACAGGTTATTGTGGAGTATTCTGTACATCCCACAGACAAATTTAAGGCTTGTGGTAATTTCCAATGAGTGTATGCACATTTTTTTTAAAAATGTTCTACTCATCCTTTCTGCTTGTCCTGAAGACTGTGGACTGTATGGTGTATTTAATTTCCTCTCTATCCCCAAAGATTTATACAGCTAAATGATTCCATTGATGATTCCTCTGATTCCACTGATGGTGGAACCTGGGATCTAGGTATAACTTCTTTCATCAAGGCTTTTACTCCTCCTGCTACTCCTGTGTCAGCCCTTCTTGTTGGAAATGCTTCTGCCCAGCTGTCTGCTACCCCTAGCAAATGCTTGTGCCCAGCCATGGGTGGCATGTCTGCACAGGCTATTTGCAGTCACTGAAAAGGGAAGTAGGCCCACGGTCACCCTCCTAAGTCTGAGCTTGGTCGAAACTCAAGAACTGTTGGTACCTAGTCAGCTGTTTGGGGCTCTTTTCGCGGTGGTACAAATTCCAGGAGCCACCCATACTTTTTGTACTAGACTATTACATCTGTCCCTCCATGGGGTTTATCATGAAGTCATCTAGGAACAGTGAGTAAATACTTCTTTGGCAGAATCATCTTCCCCAGAATTGACCATATTCCACCCTTATTTTGAGTTGCCTCCCACTTGTTCCAATTGTCTCTTTTTCTTCTGTTGAGCAGTCCTTCTCACAGAGTCATAGTCTGTCAAATTTGGCCATTCATTCAGGTTAACCATCAGGACCACAAGATTGTCCCCAAGGCTGCCCGACTGTGGCCTTTGCAGCTCTACCATCAAGTACATTTTTCCTATCACTGCCTCTGCTGTGGGCTGGTCAGTGTCTGACCAAACTGAGCTTATTCTAATAAAGTGTGTATTTTTTCTCTATTACTCTCTTCCCTACTGATGTAAAAAACACACATTCTGTAACATTCTTGTTGCATGACATACCTTGAATGCTGCACATGTCAAGGCTACTAGTTCTGCTCCTCATGCACTCATCCGTGATGGAAGTGGTTGTGCTTCCAATTACCTGTCCCTGGCTCACCCCAGCAGACCCAGACAGCAGTAGGATAAGCCACCCCAAATAGATCTGGGTTATATAAGGGAACACCAGTTAAATCCATCTGTGGTTTACATGAAATATGCATCACAAAAGGTCATCTTGGGTTTGAGGTTAGAGTTGGCTACTTTGGGTTTCTTCAGAAATGGTTCTGTAGAATTGTTACTTTCCAGAAATCAATCCTGGCCCACAGGGGCAGGCTTTTTAAATCTGTCTCCTCCCTTTAAGTACCAGAGTGAAGCAGCAAATCCCCTAAATTGGAATGTTCTCCACATTAGCACACCTCCAGCTGCAAAGAGCATGCTCCCAAAAGAAGAGCTGGGTGCAGAAGTTAGAGCACAAGCAAAAAGAAAAACAGAAGGCTTCAAACTAATAGTGACTATGTTTGAATTTTGTTTGGAGGGAGAGAAAATTCTCAGGCAGTACCACATTGAACAACCCTTGAGAATATGTGGATAAAAGACTCTCCAGCCTCCAAAGGGAACACCATTTATGTCATCACTTTGCTCTTCCTTTCAGGATGCTGTTGCACTAAGATGTGCAACACTTGCATAGCAAAGAATAACATTATAATTGGGTCTAAAGTCACTTGACAGTTTGATTAATAGTAGCAAGATGCCTTGAAACAAGACACTTTTATGAATCTAGACAGGTGCAGTAGGTATAGCAGGTGTGCACCCTGTTCTTTTCTGTATTGATTTTTGTCTAATAGCAAGTATTTTCTGCTGAGCTTGACATGCTGAAACCTTGTGAAATCCATTCTTTTGCGATGTTTGCCTTGTCAGCCACCCCAGGTTTGTTTCTGTAAGCAGTTAAAGAATTGGAAAACATGAAGTTGGGTAGAATATAAAGTTGGGTGGATTCAAGGTATGGAGTTGAGTGGATGGAGTTTCCAACAGAATGGAGATAACAAAGCATAAAAGCCTGGGAAGACTCATATTTGTCATGTTTTTTTAAATGTGTTTCTGGCAAACCACAAGGATGAACAAAATGTGCCCAACTCGACTGATAAACATCAGAAAGGCCACTTTGATACTTCACTGCTGTGCAGAAACATTTCAAGCTAGTCCTGCTTATCACAAGATGCCTTTACATAGTCGTTGTATCCCATTGTATAACTAAGTTGCACAGCATTCTTCAGCCACTCCACCTACAGAAGTTTTTTGATCTTTTGAGTGCAGAATCCCTACCTGTCAAAGTTCCCTCTTGCACCTCCAGTTCCAAAAAAACGCTCCGGATAATTTTGTAATTACCAGTGCTGTGATAGGAAATATAACAAAGAGCATGATTGGCTTATCTTACTTGGCATGTGCTACATTCTCATCACTTACCGTATCACTGCAACAAGCTCTCTTGGGAACACTGGTCTGTACCCCATATCCCAGCACAAATAACTCTGCCCTGCTGTACCACCAATGCAGGAGAAGGCTCAGTATTTCCTTCAAGCTAAGATTTCAGACTTGACTCTTCATAAACAAAGAAGAAAAGAAGCTGTTATACATTTAGCATTTTCAGGAGCTGAAAATGACAATTTCATAAATTTGACTTATTTCAAGTTATTGTTTGAGAAAAAATGAAAACAGAACAAAAAAAAACCAAACCCTGTCCTTACAACACTTAAACCAAATGGCTTGTTTCAGCCTTTATTACAATTAAGAGAAACATGGTGCTTCTATTTTCACAGCAGGATAAGCATCATAGGAAGTAGTGGGCCCCAAAGCTATAGCAATACAGTGGGGAAAAAAAGTAGAATTAAATAAACCAAACTCAAAGCTTGCTGCAAACATTACAGCTTCTTCTACAAGGAAACCACAGTTTTCAGGACAGCAGAGTGCAATGCAGAGGCAGCAACGGCATCATTCTAAGCTCAGAGGACTGGGGGCCTGTCACACCAAAGATGTTATCGCCTAATTGTGTCCTAAGCCATAACGAAACAGAAGATGGGAAAGTGAACGTGGGTTATTTATTTCACAGTCCTGCTGAGTTCCCTTCTTCTGGCACAGCAGGCAGTTGATTGACTCCATTTGGACATCGGTTGCACAGTCACTGAGCCATCTGGGCCTCCATGGCCTGTGCTGTCCATTCTGGGGCTGTCTGACTTATCTTCTCCAGCAGATTGTTAACTTGGAAACACAGTGACTGGATCTGCTTGTCCCATGTTGGCAAAGCTTCACGAGCTGAAAAAAAGAAAAAAAAAACCCATACTAAACAAAGTAAGTCTTAAAAATTCCCTTGCCTTTTCAACTGCAAGCTTTCCATTTGCCACTGCTCTCACCTCACGGAGGAAGCCTTCCTTGCAACTACATCACACTTATTTCTATATTCTATGTACAATTATTTTGGTTGTCTGTTACAAGCCTAACTCCTGCACTGAAAGTAGATTTGAACAGAGAACTTCCTGGTGAATCTGCTTCTACAAGGAAACTCATGGAATAAATTCACACTTTTCTGTGGATTAGAGGATGCACAGCAGAGCGTGAGTGAAGTGTCAGAGGTTCTCCCTTATGACAAACTCTGCTGCCTCCTGGCCACAGCAGATACAGCACACTCACTTCAGACAAGGTATTAATAAACTTAATTTCTTTATCCTGTCATGCACCATCTCAAAAAGTTCACTCTGAAAGGTGCTAAAAACATAAACTATACTGTGGTTGAACTTACTCTCAAAATGAACAATTCCGTCAATCTGATCGATAAATCCATTCATGCGACCCTCAGTTATCATCTGAGAAGCAATCTTTTCTGCCTGGAATAAGGAAGAAAGATATTAGAAACTTTGTCTCCTCTGAAAGTCATTCAAAATGATTAAGACTTAACAGTCGTACGGATTTTTCAACATCTTCACACGCTAATTATGAAATGATCAGATATACTCTCAGTGGCACGTAACTCTACTATTGCTCATTCCACATTGTGTACCTTCCATTCTCATAAGACGTGCTAGATATTTACCTTCCTCATAACATATTTACTTCTTTCCTAATATTTAACTAATTTTCCTGATATTTACCACAGCTATTTTCCCATGTTGCTCATGGTCTTTGTTTAAAAAAAACCCCAACAAACACACAGAAAATGGATACCTTGGCTGCAGGGATCTCTAGTAATGCTCCAAGCTCTTCAAAAGTAATGTTGTTGTAAAGTTTGCTTGCAGATAGTAAGTTGTGTTCAATAACAGCTCTGTCCAGAATACTGGAACCTTAAGGGTTAAGATGAGGGAAAAAAAAAAACCAAAACATTACTACAAGATTGAAATATTAGTTTGTATTGTAGAGCAAGTGAAAACACACTGGTTTTTTTTTATTTTCCCCAAAGTGTTACATGTGCAATAGGTCCAGATGCATCTGCCTTGCATCAACATTAAGGTATGCAGAGACAGTGAACAAAAACAGATGGATAGCATGTAGTTGTTTTTAAGACAGATTTTTAAACTCTTTATTTAATTTCTAGAATTATCAAATGGAGCCCTTGCTACAAAACTCAATGTCTGAACTAAGGGAGTTTGACCTCCTGTGATCAGTTCCTAGCTTGCCAAATGGAAAGACCATTGCTTTGTTTTTTTATTATTATTCATTACAGCTTTAGGGGTACAATTAACTTCTCTCTTACCATGCTTGTGGTAGACCCTTATCTAATGTCTCTCTTCTTGACTAAACAGTTTAACTCATTTGCCCCTTAACCTCTAGTTGAATGTCAGCACATTATTAAATATCAACCAACCTGCATTCTTTAACTTGTAAGGACAAACAGTACAGGTTATAAATAAACAACGAATTGACCCAAGGAAAGGACTACAGGAGATTCTTAGCAAGTAGCTTTAACCCAGTTTTTACTTCTGCAATTACATGGTTATTTGTCTTTAATCAACAATTATTTTTCACTAAGAATATTTTCATGCTTATCTATTTTTCCACTTCGACATTCTTCAAATGTAAAGAACTGAGACCAGCGTGTTTAAGATTCCGGTGAAGTCATTACTTGACCTTATTTCTCACTGTTCAGAGGCTGCAGAGCTCATAAGATGTCAGTGAGATGGTTCAGAAAACAATCTGGATACAGTGTGAGGTCCAAATCATCCCCTCACTATTAGTCATCTTTCTGTCAAGTCAGGAAGCAGTTCAAATAAATTTATCATCCACACAGACCATTTACAGCCTACATACATGTCATTCGCTTCTAGGCATCCTATTTATAACAGTGCCCTAGAACTGGAACAGCTCAGAAGGACAGAGACTCAGTCAGAAGTGCTGGGAGGTTGTCAGTGAAGAGGACAGAGAAAGAAAATCTGACAAGCTATCTTCCAGAAGAGTATTTCAAACCCCTAATGGCAAATTGGAAAGATGAACTACAGCTAAGCAGCTTTACTATTAAACCCATAAGTACAATATGCTGAAAAATAATTTTACATAATGATGTAAACAATACTAAGTTCTTTTCCACCACTTCCTGACTGAATTGGGCAAGTCTAACTCCCACAGATGAACACCTAGCATTACAAGGTTTTGGAGAAATACATGCCATCAGCTGTAGTTGCTTTCTGGTGAGGCATTAGCATGGCTGCAAACTCTTGCAGTTGATTTCCACGGATAATTCTGTCGAGATACATTTTCTCCAGGATCCCATAGGCTGCAAGCTGCTGGCATCTTTCATCCTTGAAGAGTGTAGCAAGCATGCGGGAACGCTGCTGTCCTAGGAAAGTCAGGGAGAATCCTCATAAAAGATCAGGGAAGCACTGAGTATTTAGAGCTAAACAGCAGGAAGTTATCATCTTTTTTCCTCAATACACACAAATAACAGATAACAAAGCTCTACTGAAGAAGGAATTTGGTTGTGCTCAGTTCCAAAACACCATTTGCCACTATCTTCTGCATTTTTAACCAAGATGCCATCTTATCACTGGCAAAGACACTGAACTATTCCAGCTCTGAGATAAGTTTGCCAATAGGCAATTTTGACATGGCGTTCACAATTTTGGATTCCTCACTGATCTTAGTGACAAGATACCTCCCCACAAGTAAAACACAAGCTGACTTGCTCTGGGGGGTCTTTCATATAAAAACGTGTTTTACCTGCTGATGCCAAAATAGTGCAGTGCAAAGCATGTTTCAACGCCTCCAGCCGCTCACTTTCATGGACTATGCTCTTATAGGACAGCTCATTGTATCTCTGGGCAGCCTCAATGAACTTTCTTCTGTAATCGAGAACTCGAGCATAGCAAACCTAGAAAGGAAGGATGTCTCAGAAGAAGAAAACTAACAGGGGTGGCTGCATAATATGGGCGTGTAAGAACTGCACACTATCAAGTGACAGCTCCCATAAATATTGCTCTTCTGCATCCTAGTGAAAGCTGTGTCTTCAAAGAACTACCTTGACTTGAAAAGTCCTTGCCTGAAGTATCCTGGAAAACCATTGAAAGGGCATTTCCCACCACTGTTCACATGTTAAACATTTTGAATGTCTAAAGGCAAGAAACTTTAGTAAATGGTATTCCATTTCCAAATTATACAGCTGATACTGTACTTCTGTAAGTTTCCCCTTTGCTATTGACATTGACAGCTGACTCTGAGGTAGCAATTTTTATATTTCAAGTGTTTGCTTTTCCCTTTCAGCACTGTAACAGCATCTGGTATTTCTTCCTTTTGTGTTTTTCTACAATTTACAGAAAATACTTACACTTTCAACTGAATGCAGACTTTAAAACACAGCATGAGGGGGGGAAAGAAGGAAAGGGAAAACCAACAAATCAAAACCACCAGAAACTGTTACAGCTCACTGCACATCTGCTTTGTGTTGTAGAATTTTAAACACCACCACACTTGATCATTACTGTTAGACTAGTCATCACTGCTCGTCATCACTGCTCATCAGTCACTAAAAGGGTTTGAGAAATCTGTGTATGAACTATGTACACAGTAAAACCACAAATAAGCAGAGAGATCAGCAGTTAATTTACTACTTAAAATTTAAAGCTATTTTATGGATGGGACTTATTATTTAATTACTGGGGGGTGGAAGCAGGGCTTCCATTGTCCCTAATAATGGAAGCGATTTTTTTTCCGTCTCTTAGATTTACAGACAATGTGGAAGCAATATTTTCAGCAATATTTCAGATGTTTTGAAGCCTAAGTTTTATTCTCAATCAATAAAGAAAATTGGCATTTAGAAACCTTTACAGACTTATCTCCATATCATAAGGGAAGAGTTGTTTCATTATTGCTCAGATGTGCCTTTCAAGCTCCCAAAACCATCCAGAAGCTTTTTTTCCCTTTGTCTCTTTTCTCATGAAAGTTTTAGTAGCAGTGCATAAAAGCATCTCAACATGGAATCATCTCCCTTTAGAAAGAGAAAGCAGTAAGAACAAGTTAGACAACCTTATAATGGATTTGCAGCTGTTCATTAGTTGATTCATTCTGAAGCAGGGAAGCTCGATTAATATAAGCTTCTGCTTGAACTGGGTCATCATCCTCCAGATAGAGCCTGGCAATTTTCAGGTAGGTCTCCAGTTTATAATCTACATTGTACTGTCTGTAGAGAAAAACAAGTGCTCAGCGTTGATCCAGAACCACCCTTGCTCTTAACTGCTCTAAAAGTGTGTTGCTATTCTAAAGCACTTGGCAACATTTGCTTTACCCTACTTTCTTCTTCCCTAACACCAAAATTAGCACTCTGTGTTCAGGGTAAGGAAATTTGAGATGAATGCTAATATAGCACTGGCTGCTACAAACACCAGTAGAAATAATGCTGTCCACTGAGACATAATGTACAATCTAATAATCTGATTTTTGTGGATTTTAAGTTTGCCACAAGTCGTGAGCCACTTGAGTTACGAAGCAAACTTGCAGAGCAAAACCTACAGCAATTTCTTCCACATGCAGAGAAAGAGGACACAAAGGACAGCTAGAGAAAAGCAACAGCAGGAGTTCTAAACCTAAAAAATCCAAACCAAACAAAAAAACCCCAAACCCACCCCACAAACACAATAGAATCCTCAACTGTATTTGCTAATACCCAATTTCAAACTGTGTCTTCATTTTGAACCAAGAAGGCGGACACATGGAAGAACTGCCAAAAATTTCTCCATAACCTTAGAAGCATTTTTGCAAAATACTATTAAAAATGTTTATCAACAAGACTAATTAATAGCATGTAACTTGTGCTGCAGTATTTTGACACACTAAATTCTTATCATTAAACCCATTAAACAGTCATCAAACTATACTTTTGTCATCTGACAGCTCTGGCCTGAACTACTAAAAATCTGGGAAAATACGCACCCCCAAACTTCTCACTCACTGGTCTGGTTAAGTACATGTAACAACACAGAACTGTATCTGCCTTACTTCTGCCCTGTTTCCAAAGGGATCCCCACCAGCACTT
This sequence comes from Neodrepanis coruscans, assembly GCA_013400695.1. Lineage (NCBI taxonomy): Eukaryota > Metazoa > Chordata > Aves > Passeriformes > Philepittidae > Neodrepanis > Neodrepanis coruscans. The sequence continues at coordinate 3,061 of VYZS01100579.1, read as the reverse complement.
GTGCTGCGTTTCTCCAGTCTTCTTCCTTCTCATAGATTGATGCAAGATGTTGCCTTATGGAAGCAACCTGAAGAATAATCAAATCAATAACAAAAACTATAAAAGCTGAATGATTCTGGATTAACTTCCACAGCATTTGTCCTTGTTCTGGAAACCCCTCCACCAGTACTCCACCCCCACAGCACAGCAACCTACACACATCCAGCTCATCCGATGTAAGGACTCCTGTGTGGATTCCTGGATCAACCTTTAACACCAAACCTTTTAAATTTGAGTGCTGGTTTGAAGCATTTGCACTTCAGTTTGTGACAACATAAAAGGGGTTTATCATCAGGGAGCAGTAAGTAGTCATCACTTACAAGGCTTTTAAAAAGATGAAACAAATCTTTTAAGAACTGGAGCACCAACATTCACAAGGCATTTATTGCAGTTATGCCTCATATCAGGGCTGTGAGATATGAACGAGGTGAGCTATGATTAGATCCTAATGCAGAAACTCCTACTTTGTAGGGCAGCTGTCAGTAGGTAACACATCAGAACTTACAGCCTAGATTTTCTAAGCGAAAGTGTGGGTAAAAACAAGAAATTATCAGATGACTTGGATTTAATTTATGCATAATCATGACAACATACAGGGAAACATATTCAGCTCATACTTAAAAGCTGCTGAAAAACACAAAAGATAAGCAAATATAAATCATGACTGCCTTGCTCTTCTTCTCAATACTAGAGCCCAAAGGCTTTTTATACAAACAACCTCTCAGATAAGGAGGCACATTTATACAACAAAATAAAGAACTGAAGGAGAAGTGCAGCACATTCAGTAGTTAATTAGAATTGGGATTCTGAGGAACAATTTTAATGGTAAAACGATTATGGCTAAAATAAGCACACACAGAGAGGTATTGTTTCATTGTAAGCGGCCATTTTTTGGTAGCAGAGGAATTACACGCCCAGCACCACGATGAATCAACAGTCTGTGTTCTTTACACAGTCCTAAATACTCTCTGCATGTTTAGCTCAGGTTTTCCATGTACAAGAATGCAAAACTGGTCTCTAGGTGGGAATGTCTGTTTCTAACAGCTTCTTTAAGGGCTTAAAATAGTCAGCAGACAAGGAGGGGAAAACCAAAGCCAAACCCACAAACCAAAAACCCCTCAGCCCTGATCTCTCACCTGCTCCTCAAATGAAATAACTCTGGGCTGTATCTTTTCCAAGGTGAAGTGGTAGATTTCTTTGGCTGTGCTGTCAGGAAGACTTGGAAGATGGGTACAGAAATCTGTCAGCAGCTGACGGGAGATCACCAGACTGACATTCTCGTTCACCACTGGAACAGAGACACAGAGAAGGAAAACACAAAACAGGTGCAAAGCTTGTCAGTGCCTTTCCTGCAAGTGATCACTTGCTTTTAGAATAAATTTGAATACTTCAATTTTTAACAATGTATCCAAGTCAAGGGGATTATTTTCTTTGGTTTTAAAGGTGATGTTCTTTTTCTTTCAGAAACTGTTTACACTAGAGGTCACCAGAGTTCTAACCCCTGACAGACAACAATGACTTTTTCACTTTGATTTATAACTCAGAGGTGTTTCACTCTGAATCACGGCTCTCAGTTGCTGAAGTATCTTGGATAAAGTAACTTTCTTGCCAAGTCTCACTATTCTGAACTTTAAAAAAATGACAACAGGCACAATTTACAGAGATGTCCAATAAGCCAAACACCCAACACAACCCCAAACAACCCTTAACAATTTCTTCTTGACAGTTCTAGAAATAGATTAAGAGAAAGAGGTTGTTAGTTTAAAAACCATTTGGCATCCAGTACCAAGTTTAGCACTTAACAGAGACTGTTTATCTTTTCACCTTCCAACACTGCCACATTGACAGGCTAGAAAGCTCTAATAACCTACAAAGCTTCCAAATCCATTCCCTCTTAACTTCTGAGTGAAGTGATGACAGTTACTCTTCCAATTGTGTTAGAATTCCAACCAAAATACTGTGTATTTACATAACCTCACACAGAGCTTACAAATAAGCAAATCCACAGGCCTCTGGCCTTCAGTCAGTATGCAACCAATTACACCAGATGCACTTACTTGCTTCTACAAAAGCTTTCAAAGCCTCGAGTTGTTCTACACCTGACAGCTGAATGGCTTTTTCCAGTATCTGACGGTACCTGTCCACGGATTAAAAAACAAAAAGTTAAAAGTGACTCATAGAGCACATATTTATCAATTAGAAGTTCTATTTATATATCTACATTGAGGTGGCACTTTTCCAAAGGGTTTGTTCTCAAATGTTATGAACATTCACCAGAAATCGCTGTCTGGCTCTTCTTTAATCCCAGAACTGGAATACCAGATAACACAGTTCATCATTTTTTAACTACGAATATACGTGCAATTTTGAACGCATATATTGAAAAAAATAAAAATCACACGCCCCAGAGACTGCACAGAAAAGTGAATGGATTCAGATTAATAAGGATAAAAAGCGTTCAGAATGCCACATTCAATGAGGCAGAGTTGTGAGGGGGGAGGTGAGCAGGGTGTTACATCCCCCTGACAGGAGCACAGGTGCAAATTATGCACTTTCCAGTGTTTATTCCTGCAAAAACGGCGACTCGGAGCTGATGAAGCTTTGCCTCAGCGCGCACAACACCGACTCAGTGCTACATCCACACCGAAGCCCCATTTTCAGGGAAACATTCCCACGTTTTTACACGGGACTCCTACAACCGCCTCAGTCCCTCCGGATCTCCAGGAATTCCGGGTGTCCGATCCGCACCTGACGGCGGAGTAAAACCTGCGTGACACCTCCACCCGCAGGTCTGCCATCCAAAAAACCCGCCTAGCGAAAAGAATAATTAATGGTGGCAACAGAGCCGCTGACATATCTCCAGCAGCCAAGGAAAACAAACCCCCTGACTCCTCTGGGGCAGCACCCGAGAGCCCCGAGGGGGCAACGGGAACCCGCAAGCGACCAAAACTACGGAGACGCGAGGCGAAACCTTTCCGTCTCCTTTTGGATTTACAGAAGCGCGGCCGCGGGGCAACACCCG
>VYZS01100577.1:50613-80127 GCA_013400695.1 Neodrepanis coruscans | reverse complement strand
AATTTCTGTGAAGATGAAGATACAGAAGCAGCAATCATCTGCACTTTGTGCTAATGGCCTGCTTTGTATTTACAAGTTTTCACTATGCAATCCAAAATGGCTAGTATTTATGAAGATATTTCATCAGGAAGTCAGTCTTTCATGAAGACTGATTTTTATCCTGGTGTCCCACACATAGGCACATTAACAAAATCAGGTGAGTGGAAGAAAAAGTGATCAATACTTTATCAGCTGGACTTTCAGTTACAGATATCACAATTCTAACCTGTCAACCACAAGAAGCCTTACCGTAGGGATATTTTGTGTCAAGTCTATTTGCTGCTGTTCTTGTCCAGGGTAGTACATCATCACTGCAACCATTAGGCATCCCATTGTAGCCAATTCCGACAATCTTGTTTTCTGAATTTACAATGCAGGCACCAACCTAAATAAAATCAGATTTATGTAGTACCAACAGCAGGCAAAACAACATAACAAAGACAAGATAAGAATAGATAATTTTCATTTAATTAATACAAGTTTCACTTCATATATTAAGTCACACCATCTAGTGAGCAAGGCCACAACTCTACCTAATTGGTGGTGCTTATTTTAGCAAGGGCAGGTGCAACACTGCTACCCCCTTGGTCATACCTTCCCATCCCAGCCTGCCAGTACTGTTCCTCGTCTGATTATGAAGTGAAGCAAGCTCAGGGAGCAGAAAACAGCACTGATTTAACCCCAGTAAGCATGTCAGTTCAACTCCCCAAACTACCCTTTCCAGCAGCAGTATGAGCAGCAGCAGCAAAAGAAAGGCATGAAAGATGCAACAGAAATACAGCACTGTTGGCTTATGCAGGCCTTACAAGCCAGTGTGGCTTGTTGTCACAAACATGCACTAAAATACACCTTTTGACTCCCACCCTTCATTGCTTCAATCCAAGTCTACAAAGTGACTCTTCTTATAGAATGGTTAGATGTCCCATTTTTGTTTTCTGCCCATATTATTTACTGAAATGGCAACAGTATGGATTTTAATTCACACAACGTATTTTTCAACCAGCTCTTGGGTAGCAAAGATGTAGTCCCAAAGTGAATAACCTCCAGTGAGCCAAGAGCCATAACGTACAGAAGGCAGCAAGTAATTGAACAGATTGTTTTTCTGGAATTTGCTTCCTGAATTTTTTCACACAAAGGAAGACTAAGAGGACGACTGGATCCGGCAGAACAGCATGTTTCAGGAGATGGATCAATTTCCTCAAACCAATATTGAACGATATTGAACAGAGACATATAGAATAAATCATCTTAAATGCAATCACACAGCACCTACAGGATAATCATCAGATTATCACCAGTCAGCATGGATTTAGGAGGGACAGGTCCTGCCTGACCAACCTGACCTCCTTTTATGATCAGGTAATGCATCTGGTGGATGAGGGCTGGACAGGCTGTGGATGTGTTTACCTGGACTTCAGCAAAGCCTTTGTCACCATCCCCCACAGTAAACTATTAGAGAAACCTGTGGCTCATGGCTTGGACAGGTGCACTCTGTGCTGGGTTAGGAACTGGTTGGATGGCTGGGCCCAGAAAGTGGTGGTGAATGGTGTCTCATCCAGTTGGTGGCCAGTTACTAGTGGTGTCCCCCAGTGGTCAGTGTTGGGCTCAGTCCAGTTTAATATCTTTATTAATGAGGGGATTGAGTCTATCATTAGTAAGTTTGCAAATTATACTAAATTGGGAATATGTGCTGTTAGAGGGTAGAAGGGCTCTGCAGAGGGATCTGGACAGGCTGAATCCAGGCGAGCTGAATCCAATAACATGAGGTTTAACAAACGCAAGTGCCAGGTTCTACACTTTGGCCATAGCAACCCCTTGCAGAGCTACAGGATGGGGACAGAGTGGCTGGAGAGTGGCCAGGAAGAAAGGGATTTGGCAATACTTGTTCATAGGAAACTTAACATGAGCCAGCAGTGTGCCCAGGTGGCCAAGAAGGCCAATGGCATCCTAGCCTCTATTAGGAATAGTGTGGCCAGCAGACAACAGAAGTCATTCTTCCCATGTACTCGGCACTGGTTTGGCCACATCCAGAACTGTGTCCAGTTCTGGGCCCCTCAGTTTAAGAAGGATAATGAGTTGCTTGAACATGGCCAAAGAAGGGTAATGAGGATGGAGAAGGGACAGGAGCACAAGCCCTATGGGGAATGCCTGAGGGAGCTGGGGTTGTTTAGCCTGGAGAACAGGAGGCTCAGGGGTGACTCTATTGCTCTCTACAACTGCCTGAAAGGAGGTTGTAGCCAGTGGGGGTCAGTCTCTTCTCCCAAGCAACCAGTGACAGAATGAGAGGACAAAATCTCAAGCTGCATCAGAGAAGTTTAGACTGGATGTTAGGAAACAACTCTTCACAGAAGAGTGATTGGGCATTGGAATGGGCTGCCCAGGGAGGTGGTGGAGTCACCACCTGGATGCGTTTAAGAAGAGTCTGGGTGAGGTACTTAGTGCCATAATTTAGTGAATGGGATGTCAGGTATTAGGTTGGACTCAATGATCTTAGTGGTCTTTTCCAACCTTGTTAATTCTGTGATTCTGTGGAAGATGGAAAAAAATCAGGACAGACAGTGAAGCAGAGGGAAACGGAAATCCTGAGGGAGGAACCAAACTAGAAGAAAACTCCTGTCAACCAAAGAACAAACAAACAAATACCCCTACAGACAAGGAAAAGAAACTTGTAAAATGCTGTGTCTTAAAAACTCACAATCTAAAACTTTCAGCAGTTTTATCCTTCTCTAAAAGTGACTATATTTACTGGAAAAAAGAGAGAAAATGCAAAAGTTATTTTAAATTCAGATAAAAAGATGATTTACAAAACTCAAAGCCACAAATGTACACATAGAATTATACACGAGGTCAGCCTCAGTAAGAAAATTTCTGTAACAAAAGATGCTGACTATGTTAAAAACTGAATAGCTATATACTGAAATAACTTTTATTAAGAAATCCCTGAAGGTGCTTCATGTGCATCTGATGCAATGTGCAATACAGATTAGGTTATGTTGTTATTATATGTTGCCTTCTTACCTGAGAGCTTGGATCCTTGCTTCTTTGTGCTGACAGAAAAGCTACTGCCATAAAATATTCAGGCCATTCCAAATAATCCTCTCGTTTTTTGCAGGATGCTTCACTGCTGAAACAACTATAGTTCACAGAAAAAAGCAGCCATCAGCAAGCAACACAGACCTAGAGTCAACTACAAACTGTATTCTTTTAATGCGCACAAGTTTAAAGTAACCAGGATCAGAATGTGACTAAGACAACACATTTGCTAATATTTTAATAGTAAAACCATCAGCGTTACATGCTTTCCAGGAACTTCTAAATGCAACACTTCCTTTCAGGGAAAAGGCAACCAAGTGATGTCACAGTTTTAGATAAGAAGGCTGAGGTACTCAGTGCAGTGAGCTATTTAAAGGCAGAGCAATTTATCCTTTATAGAAAATACCTTGTATGTTTCTAAGATTCAGGTATATCATGTACTGGCATTCTTCTCACCCCAAAACCATAACCTTTTCTACATTGACTGCGATAACTGCAAGCCTCTGATCTTATTTTGTACTTCTGCCCACCACAAGTGCTGGCTAGATTTCTGTTTGGGAGTTTCCTCTACAGTCTTTCATTTCTGACTGTACGCTTATCACTGTAAGTTTGCCTCTTGTTACAACATTTACCACCAAAAATCCAAAGCCATTCCAATACGCCCCTGTTAAGTTTCCCTTGAGATTACATCCTAAGAAAGCCTCCTGAAAACTGACAGGAGATGGCTTCAAGAACTCTTCCTTTAGATATAATGCATGAAAGTGCCAAAAAAGGTTGCTTCTTTCCCTGCATTGATGAGTGTATTGGGGGGAAAAACGAAGGAAAAAAGATGATGCATGATTTTCTCTTGCCTGCTTATGCTGAAAGCCTGCTAAGACACTGTAGACACAACAGGGGAATTTGTGTGCTCTTCATCTCAAGAGAAAGAAAGACAGACATCCCTCTTCCCCCTTTATGCATATATCTAAGCTTTGAAAACTTCAAGGAAAAGATCAAATTTAAAGACATATCCCCAAACTCTCACACCTATCATTACTACAACTTGAAAACCAAACACAATGATTAGCCCACCAAAATACAAGGGGCATAGCACTTTTCTTCTCGGGCTCCTCTTACCAAGGACTACAGCTTAAGACTGAGATACTGTTCTAGTGATGTACAGCCATGCAGAAAAATACATCACAGGTGAACTGCAAGCAGCAAGACATCTCCTAGCAACACTAGTACCAGCCCTGTCAGAACACAAACATTAGAAGGTAAGTGTTTAGTTAATCATTATTTTTATAACCAAAAACCTGTATTAGAGGATTGCAGTTAGCTTGTCACAAAGAGGTTATGCTACTTGAGTGAAGACAATGCCAGCACATGAGAAAACTGTACTTTAGAAACCTACAGGGTGCTATTTACCAAAGATAAATTGCTGGTTTTGAATGGTTCATATGTGACACATTACGAGTTAGCAATTTTAGCAATTGGAATGAATGAGGATCATCTTTGAAGGCCACTGTCTCAACGTAATGAGGGAGAAACACACATTCTTGGTGTAACCCACACACCTCTCTCACACTTTGACAACATCGTAAATAGTGCCCAGAACAGCGAATTGTCAAAACAAAATCACACACGCACACACACAAATCAAGTATGTGATTCTGAGAATGCCCAAATTGGCCTGAGTCACTGTAACTAAAGGGTGGGGCTACATCCCACCAAGAAGGAAAAGCACTCAGAGAACAAGAAGCTCACAGCAGAAAGGAAAGATTAAAGACACACCTCTCCATGTCAAGGAATTTTACATTATCAGCTGAAAAACTATTTCACAAACACAGATTTATAAAATCTAAAACACCATAGGACTATAAATGACCAGTTTAATACACTGTTGGCTATATGACATTCACAGTGATGTCTCTGGAGAGGGATGAAACAAAAAATGCAGAACTACAATGACTAAAACAGTCTAAGAAAAGGATTCCAGAAAGACAGTAGTACCCTGAAAAAAAGAGATTATGAGTTCTCCTTTTGTTAAATTATTCCTTAGCAACCCTATTTATCCGAAACACACCAAAAGCTAGTTAGTTTTCTAATAGAGAACTGCATGTAAGTGGAGGTCGCTCAGAGTACCAACTTCACACAGAGAGAAGCTTATCTAAAAAAGGAGCAGAAGGCTTACATAGAAGAGAACATAAAAAATTCCCAAGCCTTTACTCAATTACTTCTACTTAACATCACTGTGTTTGGTGAGATAATTCCCTCAATTCAGTGCACTGGAATGCAAGAGTCTGAAGTGGATATAAAGCACTTAATTTCTGATTGAGCAGAAGCCAAGGCCTTGGCTAGCAGTCAAGCACACACAGGAAAATTCAGTTTATGGATTTGGGGCAGCTGATCATCTTCTTTATGCTCATTTGCAAGTTCTATAATTGCATGAATGAAAGCCACTCTAGAAAATACTACAGCTAGCTGTAAAAACAGGCAATTAAGACTTACCCTTTTGATAACCCATAAGAACTTATGAACAAAAATAATGGGAGCTGAAAGCCATAAAGAAAACACCACTCGAGAAGAACAGCAGGAAAACCTTAAATTTTAAAGTAATTAGAAGTCTAAAGAAAATTTTGTGTAAACAAGTATTTCAAATGAAAACAGAAAAAGATTAATTAGAGAACACTGCCTCCCTTTTCACTTCCTTTTCATCCATCTAGGCTTCAAGTAAGGTGTAACACCATCTGAAAAAGGAATAAATGTAATTCAGCTACTAAAAAAAAGGCCTACCATAATTAAAAATTTCATTGAAAATCCTAAAACAGAATATAACACCCCAAATCTTTTCATACAATTATGATAGTCAGCTATACAACTGACAAGATAGTACAACCAGAGAACTGGTGCGTATCAGTCCCACCTCCCTCTTTTTTAAGCTTTATCTCTGCTTTCTTGTCTTTGATGTCACCTGCATTATGTTACAACTGCATTCTAGAATTATTTTCCCCTAGTACCCAGTATACCACTGAAGAGCAAGCATCAATAAATACTTTGTCATTCAAATCACAGAAACTAAGGTAAAAAATAAAGTATTAAAAATGAGAAATAAATATCTTCAGCAATGACAAGATACGGGCTTTTGATGACTTTCGATACAAGCTGCTTCTTTAAGTCTCATGTTTTATGGTCACTATGAGATCAAACGAATGTGGCATTTTCTCCAATTGAGGCTTCTCACCTTTCTCCTCATATAGTCATTACCTATTCCTTCTAGGAAGGAAGGTTTTGAGAGGAAAAAACCCAACCTTTCTTAGAGAAAAACAATGCGCAATGCATTGAAAATTAACTATATTCAAAATTTTCTTGGGAGACAAGTCACTAAACCTGTAAACATAAACGCTGTATAGAAATACTGAGCCCCAGCTGGGCAGGACAAGGTTTCCCTTCATTAAACCCATTTCACTGATACAGTCACGTTCGCACAGGCCCTGCCCTCACGACATGGCCTTCGGAGGCTTCCAGGAACACCTTCCCGCCGGGACGGGTTTCCTCCGGCACGGCCACGGCCGGCGCTGCCGGGGGAGCCCCCGGCTGCGAGGAGCCTCCTCTCCCTGCCCGCCTCTCCTTCCCCTTCCCCTTCCCGGAGAACACCAGCCTTCCCCCCCCCTCAGCCGCCTGGGCGGCCCAATGGCGGCAGCGGCCCGTCCTTGGGGGGAGAAAGTTTATCCAACAGGGGTGTCGGTGGAAGAGGGAGCCGCGGGATGACGGGCGGGAAGAGCTTGGAAAATCCTCCCGCGGGCCACCTCGGCCCGCTCCACCCGCGTACCCGTTCTGGCGGCGGCAGGGCTGCGAGCCGCTCATCCCGCCGCCGACACGATCCCGTTCGCCGCTTGGCGCCACAGCGGAGGCGGGCGGGGAAAGGGGCGGGCTCTGGGAGCCCGGTGGGGCCGGGTTTGGGTGTTCCCGCAGCCCCCGAGAGCTGATCTCGCTGAGCCGGGGGGAGGCCACTGCCACCCCCGGGCTGCTGCGGGCCTCCGCGACGTGTGAACGAGTTACTTGAATATCTGCTTGTGTAGTTTTGGGTTTTCTGACAGATGCTGTTTCTAACGTTACGCTTTGACACAAGCGTGCAGGTTTTCGCCCAGCTCGTGCTCTTGAGGTCAATGCTATTTGTTAAAGCTTGATATTAACATATTAAAATGTCTAAAAATCGAGGTTCTCTGGTATGAAATCGATGTGGAAAGTGAGTTACGGTTTATTAATGCCTCCAGCCGCTGCCAGGTTTTAGGAGTCATCCCAGGATGTGCAGGTAGCTGAACATATATATGTTGTCCATTATAGAGCAAAATAAGCAGTGTAATACTAAATATAAAATGTCGGTATGGTGTGTTTGTCTTCCTTCTGTGAGAACTCCCTGCCCCGGCTGGCTGGCTGCCACAGGGGCCTGCCTGCCTTTATGGAAGCACTCAAATGGCAGCAAGATACGCATTTGCTCCATGGGGCTGCAAAGCATCAAGTGAAGACTGCCCAAACCCAGCCAAATGTGACCAATTTGGTTCCCACTGGAGGTAGTGACAGGTACAGCAAACTCAGTGATGGACAAAAGGAAAACACTTGCTTTTGAGAGTATCCCCAAGAGGGGCTTGTGTGAGCAAGCCGTGGGTTTGCACTGCGTGTGAGCTGCCCCATTGATCGGAATGTGGTCAACAAACACGGCTGAGAGAATGGTTTTCTGCAGCCTGATCAAAAATCCTCCTCTTCATCCAAGAGAACACTTCAGGCTGGGAAATGGGACATTCTTTGGAAACTAGGCACATAGCAGTCCTGTCCCAGTCTTGTCTTTATAGTTCCCCACTACTGAACATACGCACAATAAATTGCACAAGTGGGTACACCTTACTGTACCAATGTGTATGCAAGAAGACAGCTAACTCAAGGACCCTGCCATACTCAGTTATTCTTGAAACTATGCCAAAATGGAGATACTGCAGTGATCAAAACTGAGGAACACAACGCTAATGTTTTCATATTTAGATTGCTGTATCAGCTATCTGCTTTTTTTTTTTAACAACTAACAAACCATCAAATATGAAAAATGTTACTTAATTTCACAGATATTCCTATTCAGTTGTAACCAGAAAACTTGGCAAAAGCAGCCTGTTACATTTCAACTGACAGGTTTTCCAGCCCCCAGAAGAGGAAAACATATAGCTATTTCTATCTGCAAGACTTCTATTATCACAATTTCATATGGACAACAAATGTTCATGTACGGTTTGTTAATGAATGAAAAGGAACTATTTGAATGCAAGAAAAAGCAAATAAATTTAATGAAAGTAGAATCACTAAGGAAGGCATAAGCCTGGAGGTGAAATGAAAGACCTGACTATGGCTGATTATGAAGAGACCTATGGAGCGCTAATTTAATTAATCTGGAGAAAAAAATAGCATAAGTCAGTTTAAAAAGTTTTCTATTATCTGTATATCTGTTTCTGCACTCTTGAAATATGAATTAAAATAGATAGTACTGCAATTACCCATGCCAAATTTGTTATTTTTCATAATTAGGATTCTGAGAACAAATTGTAACACCTACTAACCTCTAAAATGCAGTGCTTTATGCTGATAATACATAATGAATGATTTTTATGAACACCAGCATTCTAACAAATTATTTCCTTCCTCAGAACTTACCACATTTTCCAGCTAACATCTATAAACAAGCCAGAACCAAATTCAAAATAATACAATTTCCATTTCTCAAAAACTAAACTAAGATTCTTGCTTCCTTCTCTTTCTCTCCCACTGTAGAGGAAAAAAAATATACACTGCAAAGTAACTGCTTCTATTATCAAGCAATGAGGTTCTTAATTTCAGAGTGGAGTTTTCAGCTTCCTATAACATTATGAAAGAATTATATATTTTTTTGAAATGCAAAACTTAGATGCTTTCATCATTCTTAGCAAATAAGCTTCCATAATAATTTGAAAGTACTCTTATATCTCCATCTGTGAAATTTACAAATTTATATTCTTTTAAAAATTTCAAACATTACTGATTCTTCTATCTTGTCCTTCCTCAACACCCCTCCCCACCCCCAAACAAACAGCTAACAACATTCAGCATTTCTTATAATATGTCAGTGATATATGGCCTGAGGAAGAAAACTTTTGGTGGAATATTAGTTAGCAGACTCCTGTAGTGCTGCTAAATGACACATTTTCTGGAAACCTTGCTACATTTTGATTTTTCCCTATGTTTTTCTAAAAGAATTATACTGAAAATGTCTCTGGTGGCCAAGTTGTGACTGTTCTTCTGCAGTACGCTACCATACTCGATGTAACACCCTCTTTCTTCAAGCACACATGCGAACTAGTTTACACCTGGATTAGGTAAGATTTAGGCCAGGATCCTGGGGCTGAGAGGAGGTAATTTGACTTGCTACAGGTGTGGGGCAGTCATGCTGTCTGGCAGGTACCATGAGATTGCAAAAGCAGCAGCTTCTCTGGGTCTGCTGCCTGAATCATCCTCTCCATTAACTCTCAGATCTAGAAGCTTATTTGCACCCTTCATCTGTCTCAGAACCATTCAGATCTCTCTGACAGAACTAGAGGACTCTTAAGTGCTGTTAAAACAGATATGCAGTCAAATAGGCTGAATTTCTTTTCATTTTATATCTGACACTCTAGTCCTGTCCTTACACATTCCTCTGTTGTTCCACAGTAGGAAGATGTATGTCAAGAAGCCTGGAATACCTCAGACAGTCTTTTATAAGTTTTTTTTTTGTGTGTGTGTTTCATTTCCTAACATGGCTCCGAGCATGGATTATCATGACCTTGCTGTATAGACATCAACAAACAATCTGAGCTGATTGCAAATACTTTAGATGCTCTTATTAATGAAAAGTATTAATGAAAAGTTTGAAAGACACTCTAAATATATAACCATCTGCCAAGACATTTATATTTTTAGCATACTGCTTATGAAACATTCACATCTATCTTTTGTCAATTTTGATAAAAACAAACTAAGCTGAGTTTGGGGATCCTCAGGTGTCAGACCTCCTTCCCTCCTGCTCCTTGCCAAAAGATTCTTTTGACTTTGCTGGCAAGAAAGATCTCTCCCCAGATGTACCATATATAGAAGTTGTCACTCAGAGAGTAATCTTTGTTATTTACCAGGATATGGATCTTGCAATTTGGTAGACCACCTTGAAACCAGTCTCAAAATGTGAGGGAAAAATAAAAGGAAATTGCTAATGGGCTGTTTTCTTTTTCTGTAATAGAATCAATTTTTCAGGAACTAATTACTAGGTTTGGAGAGAAAGACAGATAAATAAATACGACAATATATCTTTATGTCTTTGTATCTGGTCCTTTTCTGTCTTTCAGACAAATAACTGCTCACTGACAGGATAATTTTCATAGTTAGAGAACATTATTTTTTTAGGCAGGTCTCATCCTCTAAATATTTCTCCAAAAATGAACTTCTACTTGGGTTTAACCTTTTCTTCTGTACTTGCTTACTGACTGAGAACATTAAACACAAATGCAGCTGCTGGTTTATGCTGCAGTTCTCAATTTCTATAATTAATTTAATCAAGGATATGAAGTTATGGCTTCTTCACTGATCAAATAACATTTGTTGCAATGTCAGGTTTTGTACTGTGAACAAAGTCCTATTCTGGCAGCTCCTCGCTGGAAGACCAAAACAGGATTAGCTGCAGCAGCTTCTTTGTAACCCAGTCCATTAACAAAATGGCAATAAGCTGTTCGATTTTTATATTGTAGCACTTTGTATAGAGAGCATAAGCATTTCCGAATCACTACAGGATTTTTAACTTTAGCATGTAACTATTTATGCTATATAATTTTGGAACTACTTAATAATGAAGTTGGTAAGAAATGCAACTTATTAGCAGCCTTTGATCAAAACCAAATATGATAGTTTCATGGTAATTTTCGTGAAGCCTGTTACAAATCTGGTATTTTCAAACTCAGGTACCAAAATTCAGGACATTGAAATTTGTGTTTAGATGCCTAACTCTTTGTAGATCTGTAAACATTGAATGCCAGAAATTTTTGTGCATGATGAGTATCTCTGAGAGAATCAAGCCAATACTAAGGTATTTCTATGCTTTTCATGTCCTAATGGAAATCTTTTCTCTATTTTTAGATTTTGATGGCTTGTGTATTACCTTACTTTTCTATAGCATCTGTTCCTTGAAAACTAGAATCTAGTGCTAGATTTAAGTTTTCTTCCTTCCTGTCCAAGTGAGATACTATTTTGAGTATCATGTTCTCAGTCTTCTGGACTTGAAATCCTACAGCTTACTAACTCCCTAAATCCAGAATTTTTGCACTTTATTCTGATTGGGGTCACAGAAGAGTATATAAATGATACAATCTTCTAGTCCATTTTTAACACTACAGCTATTTTTCATCTCACCTAAAGATTTTATAGGCATATTGTGCTTTCCTAATTTTGATAGTTTTCTTTCTTATTCATATTGATGGTTCTAGTTATAAGCAAATATTGTCTTCGCAGTACCTTGATCACCTTGTTGTTTGTTTGGTATCAGTATATTCTCCAGCAAGATTTGTTCTTTCAGTATGTTATTTGTTGATGTTTTCTCTGTTTTGGTTTCTTTAATGTTTGAATCTAAGTCTTCAACAAGTCCTCTACCTTTGAAGCTCCTTATTCCATTCATACCTGCCCTTGCATCCAAATTCCCTATTCTATGTAAGCTAGTACAATTCTCATACTGAATCCAAAACACACCACTATACCAGCTACTAAGAAAAAAAATTAACTTTATTCCAGCTGAAACCAGGATAATGGGACCAAAAAATAGTGCTGGAAAAATGCACAAGATATTGCACATGATCTTTTTTCCTATCTCCATCCAAAACTGGAAATCCCAGATAATCCTCTTGTCCTTTGGAAAGTAAACTGAGACACAAAGTCTCCAATTGCTAATCCTCTGGCAATCCTAATGTTTTCTTTCAAAATATGAATTACCTTCTTTGCCCACCCATACTAGTCATGATCACAGGTATTCCCTAATTTAAAGTGAGAAATTAATTTTCTACTTTCAGTAGAAAATTTCACTTTCTTGACATGCTGCGTCTGTACTCAGCGCCTACCTACATACTTCACAACTTTGTATTTCTTCAGATATATTCCCCTTATTTTTAAGACTATTTTTAATATCTAAGAAGATTATTTTCTATTTCCATCCTTTCTGATTTGGCATGATTCTCCTATATTGATGTAATAGCTTTTTACATTACATCCATGAACTCTCCTCAAGTCCCAAAATCTGCTGCAGTGTATCAGCTTGCAAAACCTCCAGCTGGACAATAACATTACCTGTAGTCACTACATCAGACACATGCTGAAGAGAGAAGCCTTTACTCTTTTATACAAATAATATTGAATATGCCCACTGAATATATGGGCAACTAGTTTGCTGTTAGTAGTCTTTCTATTTCTTCTGCTAATACAAATTCCATTTATCCTTGTCTCCTGTAACCTCAGTGAAATTTCTGTACAAGTTTCTTCTTGTTCCTCTCAAAATTTTCTTCATTTCTGATAAGATTTAAATTTCCTCTACAGAGAATTTTCCTTTCTTCTAAAATGTATAATTTCCTGTCATTTATCTTAACTGTATCTTTAGATTTCATTATTACAGTGTGATAATACTTAAATCTTCATATAAGAGCTGCTATGCAGAATAATTTTCTTACATCTTTATATGGGATTTAGCATGGAAGGTTTTAAGTAAATGTGTTAAATCCATTCTCTGATAAGAGATGAATTACCCTTTCAGCTAACCTGTGGATCGGAGCAGGGGGGAAAGACAATATCTCATGATTCTTAGGTACAGTGCTTTACCTAGCTAAATTAAACTAAGTTCAAAGAAATAAAAATAACTGCTGCACTCACCCTGGGTTTGCCCTATATCTCACCTCAGCATGATGAGATCCCTTTGACCTACTTGCCTTTCAAGTTAGCCAATATTCCCAATTCCCAAAATTAGCATGAAAGGTATTTCCTTTCCTCAGTAATAACTGCTCCATCCCTGGGACATAAGACTAAGAGAACTATGAGACAGGAGACACAATGCCTTCATTTTGTAACATCCTGAGTATTTTAGCTTGGCATCAGGGCAGAGGGAGATGAGCTGCCACTATTATACTATATGTCACTACTTTTCATCTCTTCTAAATTCTGGCTGTTTCCTAAACTCATTGAACTAATTACAGAAGAGCAGCTAACAGCCACACTGCTATAACTTATCAATAATGAAAAGTGAGCTGGAAAAATTAGGAAATACATTTGACATCCTAACTTGGAAGAATGGGAACTCTGTGCTCTTTCTGTAGATAGGAGGGGAAATATAACCATTAGTAAACCTAATTTATTTCATAAGCAGAGTTGACAGCATGATTCCTTTTCAATATTTCCTGGCACTTTCCTATTATGAGATTCTGCTTTTAGTTGTCTACATCAGACAAACATGATTTGTTCAGACTGAAATAACCCAAGCTGAGCATCTGCTTCTACGAAAATTATTTTTTTATATTTCAGTTTGTGTACATATTTTTGATGCTACTGTAATTTTAAAACCATTCTAAATAAAAATATATTCACATTAGGAAGGCATTGACTCAGATGGTAAAGACAGTATATAGTAAATAAGAATTCTAGTATGGAGCCACAGCAGCTTTGTGCTATAGAAAAGAGATGATTAGGTAAAGAAGGTGGGATATGATTTTTGAAGAAGAGATCATTAAGGAATTTAAAAATGGATGAGCTATAGATTGTGGAATGGGAAAACAGGCATTAGTTAGATATATCCAGTTCCTATTCTCAGAATACAACAGAATGCTTTAGGGTTCAAAGTACTGAAGAAAAACTGTCTTTTGAGGCAAGCCTTCACAGCAGCTTAGGGAGATAAAGAAATTAAATAACAGATGTGCTTTACTTTTTTCAAAACTGAGGAAGCAAAAGGGAAATCAAATGCTGTATTCTTCGTTTACAGGAAAATAAGCTAAAAAACTCCCTATTATTTCTACAAAAAATTCAGTATGTTCTACAGAGACAGCAACAGGGAGAACTCCAAATCTTTCTACTGGTATTATATGTCCTCTGGGGTGAGCATTTTTTCCCAGAAGATGAATATCTTACACAAGCAAAATAAGAAACAGGCCAAAAGTCATAAGAATTTTATGAGCTTTGTAAAAACTGGCTACTCTTTGTAGTACAACTTTTTAGGATAAAAATGTTTCCATGCAGAGTCTGTTATATTGACTTTAACAGTCTTTTAAAGAATTAGAGAACAGAGGATTCTTGTTGGGAGATACTATATGGGTCAATTTATTTGTGCATTTTGTGTTAAAAATTCTTCAATATTTTGAACAGCACTTCAGCTGATCTGCAGTACAAGAACCTGAAATTAGCTAGCACAATGGAATCAATATTGAGCAATATTTTGTCACTGAAAGAAATTCACTCTGACAGAGAAGAGTAAGAGCAGTGTGAGGAAATAGAGACTGGCTAAAAAGCAGGATACAGAAATTCCCTATAAAGCAGTACAAATTAGTTGGTGTCACTGGAGCAAGAAAACCATAGTGAGAGAATAAAATGTTATCCAGGTTCCAGAATACTATATTATCACCAACTTAGGTCACTAAGCTTCACAAGCTATATCCATCAAGTTTGATACTAGTATATATACTCACAGCTGAAGCTAGAATGTGCAGTGCTTTAATGTACTAACGATTTACATTAAGACACCTGGGTTCAAAGTCAGTTTATGACAGGAACAAAATGAGTTTGTTGGTCTCAGCCTGCACTCTAGTGGACAATTGTACATAAACCCAGTCCGGGGAAAGTCCCAAGAATTAGATTTGTTGGCCAAGGCATGGTGAAATTCATATTATTTGAACACTACTAAAAATAATCTTTACTTTCTCTGCTATTCTGAAACACTGCAAGATGAGACAGTTCTGTGAGCATCTCTTAAATACTGTGTTCAGTAGTCTTGTTACCAGGATTTGAAAGAATACAACAGAAGGTGAAAGAGTACAATGGAAAGCAGCAAAGGCAATTAGAGGCTTCTATGCTAGGAGGAAAGTCGAGATAAGATGACATACTGTCATAGCAGACATATATAATGTTTATGACAAGCTAAAATATTTGTCTTTATTTATCCTTTTTTATCATACATGACACTGAGAAACAAAATTACACACATAATGATGATAAATAGAAATATTTTCTTGATACATAATTAACCTGTAAACTCAAGGCTGGAAGACATCTTAGAGACAAAAGCTAAATAGGATTTAAAAAAAAATTATGATGTTGCATGAATAATAAGAATAGCAAGGGTTATTTTAGATAGTATCAAAATGTATGAGGGATATAAATTCTCCCGATTCGAGTTATAAAACAAACATAAAGTACCTAAAGCATGGGAAGAAAATATACTCACAGATGTTTTATTTCATTAGTATATCCCATAGAATGTTTACACTCACTTCAGTGAGCAGGCAGTAGAATGCTGGAGTCTCACATTTGTGTAGTCTGTGGTATTTCCTGTGCTTCCAAGATAAATTCCTTAATGATGCATTTGCAGAAATTAGCTGCAAAAAATTGTTTGGAACTCTGACCCTATTTCAGCTTATTGCCCTTTAAATTTTTAACCTGTTATAAGTCAATAGAAAATATTGATATCCAGGCATTTAAAATTAAAATCACAATCATGTGCCGACTACAGAGGCAAAGTAAAAATTTTATTGAGTTACCCTGTCTTCTCAAAACTTTTTTAAAATATATAAAAATAATATTAGCTACGACTAGCTTAAAATTTACTATTACATATTATATAAACATTGATATACATACTATATTAACACAGTTTTTTACAGTCTTGTGATCTGTCCTAGTCTAAGCTGACTTTTTCACTTCTTTCATCATCTCATCTTCCTCACTTATCTTCAGGAATGTTTGAACACATCTACTTTTTACAATGTACATTTCAAGATAATTTAAATTCAATTTTTATCCAAATAAAATTCACCTAATGGCATGTCTACTGTTTACCATGTACCATGTACTGTTTACCATACTATATTTCTAGATTTTTCATAATTAAAAAACCAGTTTCCTTTTCAGTCTTTCAATGACAAAGCAATCTCTCTGACATAATTTTGATTCCACATTTAGTGAATCATGAATATTTGTAAAAAAATAATTTTGCCCTCCATTTTGCAAAGAAATGCAATTCCAGATATCCAGAAGCACAGAATCACAGAATATACTGAATTAGAAGGGATCCACAAGGATCATCAAGTCCACCTCTTAGCTCTGCACAGGACCATCCCCAAAAGTCACACCATATGCCTGAGAGTATCATCCAAACACTTCTTGAACTCTATCAGTCTTGGTCTGTGAGCACTTCCCCTAGCAAAAACACTATTTTCCACTGTCCCTTTGGTTGTTATTTTACTATTAGTTTATCAAAGCTCTTCTTTCCATGGTGCTTTCATGATTACCACTTCTGATTATTTTATTCCTAATCTTGATGGTTTTCTTAAAGGTTGAGCCAATAAATGTTAGTGTGAAAATGTTAATTATCATTTACTGAAAAACATTTTTTTTCTAGATTTTGTAGGTAAAAAGTGAATTTTAACTAGTTTTAAAAAGTGAACTAAGTGAATCTGAAAGCCTCTAAAATCACAGGGCAAATAAAGTAAAATCTTAGTTTATTGGGAAAGGACGTTGACTCATAATTTCTTCTTGTGCAAAGACAACAATATGCTTCCATGGGTAAATTCTTACTCCAAAACTATGTTTTTACAGAATAGCTTGACAAGAATAATTTCCTTGAAGACGGAAAAAAAAATGGAAATGTTGAATAGTACTTAAATTTGTCAAGCATAATGCAAAGGAACAAAACAGCTAAGATACATAACTTCAAAAGAATTTGGATTATGCATTTAAATTGAGACTTGTGGCATGAACTAAGATAATTACCAGGAAAATAGCAGCTTTTGCAGTCAGCAACAGCCATTGGATTGAGTTTGTCAATTTTTCTGAGCTGACAAATGAAAGATGATAGCTGCTGAAATGAGCTGTGGATTAAGTAAGAACTACTGCAGTCCATAAGAGCTAATGCTTTTATTCTCAAAGTCTGAAACTGTAAAAATACTAATAAAATCATTTATATTTAGCTAGTTGTAGTGCATCAAGTACCCAGTAAGAAAGATTTCTTGATAGAGGTAGTCTTTGTTTCCACTTGGCATCAAACACAGGTTTCTAAAAATGCTTTCCTGCTCTAGTCTCCTGATAATTCAACAGCACTAAGACCAAGAAAACCTTGTCAGAAGTACTGACTGCTTGCACAGAGTTTCTGTTGTACTCATGACCACCTGCTGGCAAATACTAATGCACAGAACAAAAATAGCTCAAAATGGATAGTGCTAGAAATGGGATATAGCAAGTGTACTGATAAAGGAGAAATCCCACCCATAATAGTGGTGCCTCAGTGCTAGAGAACAAATAAATAAAAAACAGTATTTATGCTATGCAAGATCTTAATCTTTATGTGTGATCTTACAAAAGAGCTTAAAATCCTTTACTTTCTGCAGAGCAGAGATCTGTGCATACTAAAGGAGGAACATACTGTAACCATGACTATATATTCCAGGGATGTAAACCACTGAATGACAGCTCAGGATCAGCCAAAGCAGATCAAAGCCTCAGAAATTTTATCTCCCTAACTTCTGTGGGACCCCACTGTGACAAGCTTATCTCTTTGATCCCAAATTTAGAATATGTCTGAATGGGTTAATCCCACATGTTTATTTTCACATTAGGCAATATTTTTTTAATTAAAATGGTAGGCAGGACCCAAGCTTTCAATTTTCCACTGGTTTCCATCACTTGGAAAGTGCCATGGCACAGAGAAAAGTTCTAACTTTCAGTTTCATCTTTTGGCTAAAGTATTTTCAGCTTTTCCCCAGCTTTTCTTCAAAAGGTTTCTGAACGGGTTTGCAGAGAAATCTGAGTACTAAAAAATCTTTTAAAAAGTCTTAAAAAATACCATGAAAAGGAAGTGAGAAGAACTCCAGTCTCTTGCTATTTTTACACCTCATTATTTTGAAAAGTCATTGATTTTTTAATGCTGTAATTGAATTGTCTTAGACATGGTACAGATTTCCCAGACCAGACAGTCAGTTCCCCTATACCCAAAGGCATAGTATGATCCAGACAAGCAGGTTGTCACTCTCAGCAGTGGATCTTCTTATGAGCCTGCCTGGCAGCTGAGTCACCCAAGACATTCAAGGTCTCCTATGTGAGGTTGATGAGAGGAGAACTCTACACCTTCCTTCTGCTCAGTTTCATAATCATTCACTGCTCTCTTCATAACTGATTTCTGCAGGGAGGCCTCAGTACTGAGCCACTCTCTTTGGTTCTGCTGACCCTGTGTGTGCCAGACTCATGACACAGCTGGATCACTGAACAGATGCCACGAAGAGTTGTCCCTGATGCTTCAGCAGAGATGCTTCAGGCATCTGTAGATTTACTGTGTACAGCATCACTCTGATTACCACTGTCATTCCAGATATGATGTCAGTAAGAATGCCACAAAAATACAAATAGAGAAAACTGCTCACCTGAGCTGATAGTGCTATGAGGGAGGGAAGCAGAGGGTATCTGCATGAATTAATTAGCCATAGGACTAGGTGGAAAAAAGCAAGGGCAGAAAGCAAGAACACAGAAAGTCCTAGAACAGCACATGCACATACGTCCCCATATCTCCTCCCATTTTTATTTCTCTGTTCTCTACAGACCCAACTCTGATGAATGGAATCCTGCCAGGAATCTCCTTCAATGACATCTACATTAGATCAAAGAACAGCTAGGGGCTTACATCCAAGCACTTCTTCCATACAGTTTTGTTTTAATTCAAACAAGAGTAATGAAGTAAGAAAGACAAGGTTTGTTAGAAGGAAGTGAAGGGCACCTCAGAGTCTCAACTCTATACAGGCACCAAGGAACCTATTTAAGAACAGTGTAATAAGAATACATACTTTCTGTTAAGAAAGACTTCAGAAAGGGCAAAAGGAAGCTGATGTAACTAACCAGCAGCATAAGAAACATTGTTACAAGCAAAAATCTATCTTTGAAAATGCTGAAGGTATGAGTCAAATGACACAAGAAGAAAGAGGTACAAACCCTGTGAGGTTAAATGTGAAAACATAGTAAGGCAGACCAAAAAGCATCTGAAGAATAACTAACAAATGAATCAAAACTAATTATCCTTTTCACTAAGCAACACATCAGGAGCAGGAAGTTTGCTAGCATCTAGAAGACAGTTCATTTTCAGGTCATAAAAGAGAACTCAGAGAAGACAAGGTCATTGCAGAGAAGCTAAGTGAGCCCTTTGCATTGGTTTGCTGTGGAAAGAACTGGGAAGATTCCAAAACCAGAACCCTTCTTGGTGGGAGACTCATCTGAAGAGCTGTCTGAAATTGCAATTACTGTAGAAGAGATTGTGGAATAAATAGATAAAGTGAAAATCACCAGTACTGTATAGTATTCACTCCAAATTTCTAAAGAAACTCAAGGACAAAAGAGCTGAATTACTCACTGCAGGGTGTAACCTATTGCTTAAAATTGCCTTGCTTCTGGAAGGCAGCAGATGTGACATCAATTCTTTAAAGGGTTTCCAGGGAAAATCTTGGAAATGGTAGGAATCTAAGTCTGATGTCTACTGGGCAAATTACTAGAAACTAGGATAAGAAAAATTAGGGAACACCTGGATAGGTCTGATTTATTTGGGAAGAGTTAGCATTCTGTTGAGGAAAATACTGCTTTACAATTCTGACAAAAGTTTTTCAAAAGAGCTGTAAAAGATATGGCTAATGTGGGGATATTAATGATGATGTCAATACAGTCTACTTTGATTTCCAAAAGACCTGAGTTCAGGTTAGAATTATCATTTGCTAAACCCAAATGGTAGCATGGTAGGACTAAAGGTAGAAAAAAAAAGACCATCAAGGCAGGACTTCAGGGTTGGCTTATAGGGAGCACATTATATTAGAGCATTGTAAGCATGTTCAGCACAGTCTGACATAAGCCTGGGGACAAGTCTAAGGAAAAGGTGTTCCAAAGTGTGTAACTCTTGTTCCCAAATGGAGGACAAGGACCAGAAAAGCAAAGATCTTATACCAGTAAAATGAGACTCTATTCACTGTGTTGTTATTTTCAGCACATTTAGATATAGCTCAGGAAACAGAATTTTGCCAATACAAGTAAAAGGCCAGAGACTCCAGAGTGACTTGACAGTTCAGGGTCTCAGGAACTGTCTCGGCTTGTCTTGACATGAGCTGATATTAATTTATTTGTGTATGCGTGTGTATAACAATCATCTAGTGGTCAAGTATTGCCTAACTGGGTTGATTGTAGTCTGTGTACACTTCATATAGTAAAAGCCAAATTACCCTATTGTATCATTGGCTTTTTATGTTGAAAGGGGCTGTAGGAGGTTAATTACAGACTTTTTAGCAATGAGAAGGATGCAAACTGTAGTAAGAAAACCAATCAGATCCCGAATCAGAGGGGAACTCCTACTCTGAACATTAAACTCTTTCCATCAAAGGAAATAGGAAGCAAATTGCTCATAACACTTCAATTTCTGATGCAATCTTTTTAAGAAAGAGGGAAGTTTTCAACCTTAGTATGCACTATGCCATGCACAAGGTGAGCACAACACCAGAGAAACTGAGTAGGAATTATGAAGTTTATATGCAATATTTTAACTGTATTGGTAATGTATTCTTTTTGTATTAATGGAGTAAATTGTACCATGAGATTATTAAAACATTAACACGACTAATGCTACATTCTTACCTTCTTTTTTAAGGCATGATCTCTTTAGCCCATAATGGAATTTGAAAATAAATAAATAAATCCAGCCTTGGGCTAGGGCTAGTCATAAGGGATGGGGTTAAGGTTTGAAAAAAATAGAAAGTAGAAACTGATAGTAGAAAAGGGACTCCTAGGAAATGCAGGACAGGTGTCCAGGAGATTTCCAGGGAGAACATTATACGAGGGTCTTAAGCATGCTAGGAGGTGTAAGCCTAAGCTCACCATTAGTCTTTGACAAAGTTTAGAAAAGGTGGTTGTTAAGACTGTGCTTCTTGATTAAATGTGGAAGAAAAAGTCTGGAAAAGCAGGAAAGACACATCAAGAGTTTTCATATCTGCATATATTTCACAAGCAATGACTGTGTTGTGGATAAGGGAATGGGGGGAGGGGGATTGTTTCTCAAAACTCTGTTTTTGTAAGAAGGCAAAGCAGATGGATCCCAGCAATTTGCCCCATCGGTACCAGGCCGGCCAACGCGTGCTTGCTGCCGGCCCCAGCCCGGGGGTGGCAGAGCGTAGGGGGCCCTGGCAGTGTGGCGTGGAGTCCTCCAGCTGCTCCACAGTCCCTGGGGTGGCAGCAGCAGCTGCCAAGTGGTGATGTGAGCCCTCACATGGCCCCACCCTGCCCGGAGCCTGGGCAGTGAAGTGGCTGCCACGCTGGCTCCCTCTCACACTGCCAGTGAAGGCGGTGGTGGGAGGGGCCGAGCGGTGGCAGCAAGCAGTGCTTGCCAGTGGCCATGAGCGTGACTTGCGCTGCCAGTGAAGGCGGCAGCGGCAAGACCCACAGCCAGGTGGTGCTGCCCTGGCAGTGCCATGCGGAGCTGGCCACTGCTGGTGGCTCTGGCTGGCGGTGGGGGCAGTACTTGCCATGGGCATTTTTGGAGGGAATCACCATGTTTGCCTCGTGGTAGAGCCTAGAGAGGGGAGGGCGGTACCCCGGTGCCATGTGACACCGAGGCAGACTGCTGACCAATAGAAAAGTAGCGTGCACAAGAAGAAGAGCACAAGAAAACACGAGAACAGGTCATTATAAAAGGAGCAGACATGGAAGTCCTGCGCCTTTTTTTGGCTTGGCTTTTGTCCTGGCTCCCTCTCAGCTCCCCTTTCAACTCCCAGCATTTGGCTCTGCTCCCTTGCCCTCCTGGCACTCTCCCTTGGCCTGGGCAGCAGCGTGGCTGGACCAACAGCGGAGGCAGTGCAATGCTGAGGACCACTCAGCTTCAAGCAGTGGTATCTCTTCCCCTTGGGGTCCCCTTTGGTTTCCTTTCATTCTCTTTATTTTTCAGCAGCTTCAGAGTGGGGACCCTGTTGCATCACCTCCCTCCATGAAGCAGCGTTCCTTCCTTTCTGTCCACAGCCCAGCAGCCAGTCCAAAGCAGCAAAGGGGTTATTTCTTTTAAAGTTTTTGTAATTAATAAATTACTGTGTTGTTGCTTCTCTATTATGTCTCTCGTCAATTGGTAATGCCCCCTATTATCCAAACCAGGACAGACTGCTATATTGCTCTTTCTACATTCATAGAATCATTTAGGTTGGAAAAAATATTTAAGATCATTGAGTCCAATCATAAACATAAGACTGCTAAGTCCACCACTTGAACCTGAGCTCTGGCTAGGCTGCAATTAAGGATTGTTTCAGTACAATCCTGACAGGGATGATGGGACTGAGAGTAAGAACTGGAACTCCCTGGGAGTAGACGGCAGGCCTTAAGAAGTTCCTTGGGGACAACATTAGGCTAGGGGACCCTGGATCTATCTAAACAATGACAAGTTAAAAACTGAGGTTTCCTGCACAGAAAAATAGTTGATTAAAAAATAAAAAAGAGAGCACCAGAGTAAACAGTCATTTTTCATTGTGGAAGAGATCACAAGTGGAGATTTGCAGTGGTCTGCCTGAGATGTTTTCCAGTATATTCATAAATTACTTTGAAATGGGAGTCAATAATGAGATGACAGTGTGTATTGGTGATGGCATTAAATTAATGGTTAGTGAGACAAAGGACTGTTGCGAAGATATGTTGCAGTTTCAGAGACTAGTGAAGTCCCTAAACATACAATAAAAACTCTAATGAAGCAAGTGAAAGAGAATATGCCAGGAAGGACACTTATTGGTCCAAGATTATGTAGAGGGAGATGTCAGCACTGTCACTGCTGTGGGGTAAAAGTGAAAGTAAAACAGGTCTTTTTTCCAGCCGTGTGGGACTCGACGGGCGGGGGGGGGGGAATCCCCTGGCAGCCGCGTGAGCCGGGAGCGCACTCGGGGGCTGCAGGCGTGCCGGGGCCGGGGGCACGCCCCGGGGTTGCAGGCGTGACCACGGTGGCTGCGCATGGTGCCTTCCAGGGGGTGGGGAGCTGCTCCTGCTGATCCCCTGCGCTGGTGGCCGTCGTGGCCACGGCCCGCACTCCTACTTCCTCCCTCGCTACCCACTGGCAGCGGCCGCTTGTCCCGCCTGCCCAGGTTAGCGTGGGCAGTGCCAGCTGAGTGGCGGTGGCTCTCACCACGGGTGGTGGCGACAGCAGCGTGGGGGCTCCGGCGGCAGCACCGGCACCCATGCACCCGGAGCCAGCGGCAGGGGCTTGTGGGCTGCACTGGCGCCCGTGCACCGGCGGCAGACTTGGTGCGGGGGGCTGCCACTCGTCCACCCGGGGCGGTGAGGAGCAGCGGCTCATCCTGCTGTGCTGCGCACCAGCGCTGCTGCCCGGCTCTGCGGGGGCGGCGGGGGAACGGCGGCGCAGTGCGGCTCAGCTCGACACGGCCNTCTTTCCCCAGGGGGCGGGCGGACTGGCAATTGTCTGCGGCTATTGCCCAGGTTTAAAGACCACATCTCTTCCATCAGCACTGAAATCCCTTCCCTGAGGGCTGAAGGGAGGGGGAGGGGCACTCGCAGTTTCTAACTGTCTGAGTGTTTTTCTTCAGAAAAAACGAGCGGAGGCTCGTGCTGCTGTAGGTCCTCAGATCGGTCGTGGGCCTTCTCTAATTATCCCGGTGTCTCTTCGGGAGCCCAAGAGAGACCAGCACTATTCCAGAGCGTTCTCACCCCAACACGGGCCCTGGGAAAGCTTAATTTGTCTGGTTTTTTGCACTTTATTGTCAGGTTTTCTGTGTGTGTGAAATAAACTGTGATATTTGTGTGTTTTCTTTCTTTTTGGGTGTGTCTGTGGCTTCTCTCGGACATCTCTTGTCAGAATCGCTATTTTAGTGGTAAAACCACGACAGTCACTTAACTATTTGGCTCCCAGTTAACAACTCCATGTGGTGTGGCTCAGGGTTAGGGTTAGGCTCATGGCTTGCATGGTCCATGAGATCAGTTGTTATGATGAACAATCCCTAGGGGCCAGAAACCCTAAAGAAGCACTGTTAGAACATGTCAGTCAGTGTGGCAAATCATTAAGTCACATAAATGGCTGGAGCAGCTGTCCTTTTAGGTAGTCTGAGACTGACTACCAACTTGGAAAGTTGGCTGCAGTGGTCAAGTTTATGGGACCATGCTTTGTATGTGGAACACAACCATCTTCTCTTTGTATGGAGAGTCACAAACTCTGGCTTTGTTCTTCTGATTTTATGAACCCAAGAGAGAAGATGCTTACATTTTCCTGTTTATTTTTGTCATTACTTAAAATCCATATATATTAACAAAGCACAAAGAAATAAGAAGTATCCAAGGAAAAAAACCCTGTTGCTAATGAAAGTCTATATTGCCCTTAATTGTCACAAAACTTTCAATGAAGTAAAAAACCAGCACATAACAAAAGTCTCAAATCAGACTTTTTTTCACCATGAATCCCTGTGGCATTCATAGGGGGTTTGGTGGCAAGACTTTTCGAAGGAATTCCAGTTTTAAATATATAACAGCCTAATATGTTGGAAAAGTAATTCTTCTTCCATCAAATTAATGGGTACTTTTTAGATTTCATGTGTTTGTGACATTTTTGCAGGTTCATATTTCCTTTGTTGTCTTCACATTGCTACAGAGTCACACCCCAGGGTCCTTTATGAAACTGTAATTGATGTAAAAACTTGACTGGCAGATTTTTGTGCATAAAATATATGTTTCATGACATTTTAAAGTATTTCTTGATGGAATATACTTTGTTCTCTATTAGGCTGTAGTTCATTTCTGTTATGTGAAAATATATTTTTGCATTAGGTACTGTACTGAATACATTACTTTATGCATTGTCAGTAAATTGTTAAATATTGCTTATGGCATTATGACAGATATCTAAAAATATAAGAACAGTTCTATTTTGGTAAACTGCCCAGATCTTCCATGTAAATAGCATTTTTAATATTTCAGTGTGAAGATTATCAAAATGGAAATCATGCATAAAAACCTAGTTTTATTTCTTTGAGGAAATGACAATAAAAGCAGACAAAAGTAAAGAAGCATATATTATTCACTTGGATTCCAAGGAAGCTTTTAATCCAGTACCAAATACATTGTTAATGAATAAGATAAGAAGGTAAGGAAGTAATATTCAACTGGACAAAAAAATTGCTTGCTCACAAAGTCAAAGAATGACCTCAAAAGTGAAAGGAAGATTACAAATGCAGAGAGCTTTGCATTAGACCCTCATTTTCATCATACAAATGAACTGGACAACTGACAGAGCATCAACATGTGCAATTTATTGTGTGAGGAATACAGGTAATAGCTGATTATGAACAGAAAGGAGGAAAATGTAGTTCAAATTGAGTGGGAGAAAAAAGGGGATATGTGTATGCCAGAGAAGTGAAAATTAAAAATGTATAAAAGTAAGCATAAGGAAGTTAAAAAATAAAAGAGATTATGCTTTAAATTATGGGCTGTACTGAGCATGTCAAAGACCTAGTTTAAAACAAAGTTTAAAAAAACAGGTAATTAGATAAATGGTTGTATTAAATTATGCTCAAACTATTTAGTAAAAATGTAAAATACTATTAGCTGTTCAATACCTGGCAGCAGCTAGAAAGGACAAAAAATGCAGATGGATGGATCTGGCTAAATCGAGATGCACATAGAGTGTGGAAAGAACTGAAAACTATTGGTTTGAATTTGTCTCAGGAAGACAAGATTAGCACTTTCTGTATCTGCTGGCAGATACTGAATCACAGAATCAGTTGGGTTGGAAAAGACCTCTGAGATCATCTAGTCCAACCTTCGACCAAACATCACTTTGTCAACTAGACATGGTACTGAGTGCCACATCCAGTCTCTTCTTAAATACCTCCAGGGATGGTGACTCAACCATCTCCCTGGGCAGCCCATTCTAATGTCCAATCACCCTTTCCTTGGCGAACTTCTTCCTAATGTCCAAGCGAAACCTTCCCTGGTGCAGCTTAAGACTATGTCTTCTTGTCCTACTTCTGGTTGCCTGGGAGAAGAGACCGACACCCACCTGGCTACAACCTCCTTTCAGATGGTTGTAGAGAGTGGTAAAGCCTCCTTTGAGCCTCCTCTTCTCCAGGTTAAACAACCCCAGCCTCTCCTGATAGCACTTGTGCTCCAGATCCTTCTCCAGCCTCACTGCCCTTCTCTGGACATGCTACAGCACTTCAAAATCCTTCCGAAATCAAGGGGCCCAGAACTGGACACAGTGCTTGAGATATGGCCTAACCAGTCCTGAGTACAGAGGAAGAGTCTCTTCCCTGGCCACACTATTCTTGATACAGGCCAGGATACTATTGGCCTTCTTGGCTACCTGGGCACACTGCTGCCTCATGTTCATCTTGCTGTCAGTCAGAACCCCCAGGTCCCTTTCTGCCTGGCTGCTCTCAAGTCAGTCTGTCCCCAGCCTATAGCACTGCATGGGGTTGTTGTGGCGAAAGTGCAGGATCCCGCACTTGGTCTTGCTGAACCTCATGCCATTGGATTTGGCCCATCTATCCAGCCTGTCTATGTCCCTCCTGCCTTCCAGCAGATCAGTATTCCCTCCCAGCGTGGTGTAATCCGCAAATTTGCTAATGGTAGACTCCATACCCTTATCGAGATCATCAATATATAAATAATAAAGATACTACATTTATAAATAATAAAGATATTAAACAGTACTGGGCCCAACACTGACCCCTGGGGGACATCACTAGTGGCAAGTTACATGAAGGTTTCATTTGCCACCTGTCTTTTTAGTTAGACAAGGAGAATGAGTTGGACAAGATGGCCATAAACTAAAACACAAGAAGTTCCACCTCAGCATGAGGAAGAACTTCATTACACATTACACTTCATTACCAGGGTGGCAGAGCACTGGAACAGGCTGCCCCCCAGGAAGGTTGTGGAGTCTCCCTCTCTGGAGACATTCAAAGCCCTCCTGAACATGTTCCTGTATAACCTGCTCTAGATGACTCTCCCTTGGCAGGGTGTTGGACTGAATGATCTCCAGAGGTCCCTTCCAATCCTAATGATTCTGTGAAGATAAAAGCAACAGAAAACATAGGCTAAACTTTGCATATGACCATACTCATTAGCATCAAGATAGCTTATTCTTTTGACAACAACAGCTCACAAATAAACATTTGGCTGAAGCTGAAGAAAAGAAATAAGTGATGCTACTTGAAGAGCTCACAGAAGCACTAACTCTACTCTGAAAATAAAAAACAGTCAGTGGCCAACTAAGTCCATAATTATGGACTGTTTGTAGATTCTTACATCTTTGCATCTGGGACTACTGCTTGTTCTCAGGCAGCTGTTTTTGTTGAACTTCACTAGATAATGATCTTTCTTTGTTATTCTTACTTCAGTTACCCTAGATTATAGCAAGGCAGAGTAAAACCTGCAGCTCTTCAGATGCTCTAGCTTGTTTCTCATCCTCTGAAAAGCAGAGCCAATTCTGGCACATAAAACTCATTCTGCACTCTTAATATTTCTTTTTCATTGATCTGAAGTCTGAAGATCTAAGATCTCAGTATTCTGTAGCCTCAAACCAAGCTAATTGAAATCTAGAGAATGAAGAATGTTATGGCTTGACAAAATCTACCTGTATGACAGACAAAATTCTGGAGGGACTGAGGGTATGGAGGAGAAAAAATAGAATAGTTCTTCCAGAAAGAAAAAAGAAATCACACGGGGTCACTACCTTCTGTTTCATGTGCAAGACCAGCTAAACCATAAAACAGACCTCTCCTCAATGAAGCAAAACATGAAACATATATGTTTCCCCAGTATTTTTAGGGCAGAGGTTAAATGTCATCATATCTCATTATTGGAAGGAATTCAAATAATAAGATAGTAAGTATGTCATAAGAAAAGAATAGAATAGAATAGAATAGAATAGAATAGAATAGAATAGAATAGAATAGAATAGAATAGAATAGGTGTTTTTTTAATAGTGAGTTCAAACCTTCACTACACAGAGTAATTCAGCTGTCTTCCTACTGACAGATGCCTATTAAGAAAATAGGACTGAAAGCAGTTATTTGTGGGGGATCTTTCCTGAGAGGATTTTGTGCTGGAGATCAAGGTACATAGAAAAAGATAAACCTCCTTGTCACATCTGAATCCTTCTCATAGCAAAGGGATGAAATAATCTCTGCCATGCTGACCTGTTCTGTGTTGGTCTTTGTAGCTCCTCTATGTTATTAAACCTTTCTAAGTCACTATGTAAAGTGTTTGTTGTTTTCCTTTATGATTCTCTTGAATTAGCCTGTGGCTATTCTCGCTTAATTCTTAATGTATCTTAAATATTTTCTTCATCTTACTAGGTGATGGTAATATAAAGGTGCTGTCAAACTCTCTTATGGATCTTATATCTATACTTTATATCTAATATTTTCACAAGAATTTTTCCTCAAAGACATTCAGATATTCACCTTTGGTAGATTTCCAGATTTTGTATCCACACATTAAAATGCAAATTATCCCTACTCTTCCTCCTTAAAGCAATCTCCTAATGTTTTCTTCTGCAATATTGTCAGCTTCTAACTTTTGAATGCTCAGTTTTGTAATACTAATAACCATTTTTGGTTGAATATGCAAAACAGAGCAATCTGCTGTTAGCATGACTGGCATCAGTGGTATTATTCCTACTCTTGGTGAGTACAGTGATGAATAAAAATAGGCACAATGCATTTGAGAATAGTTTCTTGGGATCCAGTTTTGGACAATTTTTCATTTAATTGTTTCTTTTACAAAGCTTTCCAGACATCCAGAAATTCTCTACAAGTCTTTCTAATAGGTTGGGAAAAATATAATAACATATTTAATAGACATGTAGTGAATGAAGCTATGAAAATGAAATGAGGATAGAAGCAGAAATAGAAGTAATCTTACTACTGTATCATAAAAGAAAGGACTTACTGGGAGTTGTGTGCTTTGGTTTTATACTGAAAAGAATTATTATATTAAATTTATTTATTGGTAGCTCATTTATAACCAAATGGTCATCAGCTATGGTCTATATAGTGGTCCTACATTATTTATTAGCTCTTGCATCCCATCATCTAAATGTAAGCAGTAATCAATAAATCAATACCTCACTTCTTTATTCTGTGGGATCTAAATTATGCAGCTTTCTGTCTTGTGTGGAAAGCTTTG
>VYZS01100577.1:27319-42026 GCA_013400695.1 Neodrepanis coruscans | reverse complement strand
ACTTCACTTAGTGCTGCAAAAGTATCAACTGTCAGGTACAACAGCAGAAAAAAAGTTTTGACATGCTTATTATGCTTTGCCTTTCACCCATCATAGTCTGCCTTTAGTTTTGGCAGTTTTTTATTTGCTTGGTTGTTTTTTTGGGTTTCTTTGCTATTTGTCAGTTTTCTGAAGGTCCTTCAGTTCAGTATTTGACATGGTTTCAAAAAATATGACATGACAAGACATCATAATTATTCTCTTCTCGTGGTTTTGTATATTTAAACGTGAATCCTCTGTAAATAAAGTGAAAGCTCATAAAAAAGAATTTTAGCTCTGCAGTCTGGGTTTTTTTTGATTTTACTTTGATTTGGAAATGTCACAGTTCTCTGCAAACTCACCAGATTGAGTTTAATGGATTAGAATATATTATTAAAATGAGACTGCTGGAGAAGTATATTCCACAGATGTGGAATACTGTGAAGGGAGATTAAACTCTGCTGCATAAATAGGCAGTGTACCACTACTTTTCTTTCTTGCCTTACAGGATAAAGGTCAGCAGTAGCACTACTACTTCATTACAGCAGAAACGTTTTTACTATTTTAGCTTTTCTTCATTAAGGTTGATACATCAAAAAAGATCTCTTAAAGATAAATACAGAAAAGCATTACTATTTCATTTGGCATTATGAACACAAAGTATGCACGTATGTGCTTTTGAGATTATTTAATGTTCTTTTTGAGTTGGTTGTTTTGTTTTTTTCTGAAACATTATTTCCTTCAAGCATTTATTTGATTCAAGAAACTTTGTTTTCATAAACAACTCATTATCTTCTTCTACCGCGCCCCAGTGTATTTCTTTGCCTTCCCTTCCCAAAACAAATCAGAAGTTTGTGTTAGCTTGCTCATGATCTATGAAAACCATCCAAAACCTTAAAAATTGGTATTTAATTGGACAGATCTTTGCTTTCTCTTAACAGCATCTCAGCACCTGTGATTAGTGCTGTCACATGTAACTTGATAACAGCTTGTTCCCTGAAAATAGTGAGAATAGAAGGCACACTGATTGCAGAGGTGTCAACAGACCTCAACTTCCAGTTGTTGCTTCTTAGAGTCACAGAATATCCTGTGGAAGGGGCCCACAGGGATCAATCATCGAGTCCAACTCCTGGCCCTGCACAGGACAGCCCCATGAATCACACCACGTGTCTGAGTGCATTGTCCAAACACTTCTTGAACACTATGGAATCATAGAATCCCCTTCCAGCTCTCACCAGATGGAGTTGCTAGTGTGGCTATCGGTGCTGTTTTGAGGCTACTGAAGGATGTGCAGCATATTCCCCTTCACTTACAGCCCTTCCTGAGAAAAATCCAGGCTTAGCACTCCTGTTTTGGCTTTGACTCTATTTTTCTTACTTACAAGAGTGGGATGGTTTGAATGGCAACCCCAGCCACTGACTCTAACAGCAGATGTCACGGTCAACAGCGTGGTCGTTTGCCACCAATTCACAGCAACAGGTACGGAGAGACTACAGCCATTTACAAGACTGTTTCAGGAAGCTGGGATGTGGGATCCTCTAGAGAAGGGATCAGCAAGGTTGATATATGTAGGACAGTACATACTGGGGAGTGCAGTGCTTATCAGTGATACATCAAAAATTTCCATGCATCTTGGCTAAGTACATGGGGTGAAGCTAGATGGAATCTGTAGAACAACTAGCCCTTGTTCTGCTACATTCTGAAAATATACTCCACTTTATTTCCTTGGTGTGGAAAGCCTAATTCTGCAATCTAAAAAAAAATGCCCAAACATTGTTTGTGCACTCCTGGAGTGAGAAGCATGCTGCCATGTAGGAATATCGTACTTCTTTCACATTTTTGTTTTGGAAAAAAGATATCAATGTTAAGTGATCAGAGAGAGTTTGAAAACCCCATTTTTCTTCTTCCTATTAACCCCCCCACACTTTTATTTCTTTCAGCTGCTGAAGGTGGCATATTGAGTCATGTATTAACGCTTCCATAGAGGAACCAAGGTCTTTTGTGGGTGATGACATCCACAATACCAGAGATGGCTGCAGGGACTGCAGTCTTGAGGCAGTTTATCTCTTGTTCTGATTGCCTAGTGAGACTAAAGGGAATACAGCACTGATTCCAAACATCCAGCTGCTTTCTTGTAGGGACACCTCTGGCCTGCAGTTTAAGAAGCCAGTTTGCACTGTAGCAGTTTCTTTGGTTTGGTATGTTTGAATCATGTGGCAAGCTTTTGCGCCCTTTAAAGATGTGGAGAAGTGGGCAAACAGGAACCTCATGAAATTGTATGAAATGCAATGTCCTGCACCTGGGGAGGACTAAAATCTTGGTGATATGAGGTGATTGAGGGGGTAATCCTTGTTCTCTGTTCAGCACTGGTGAGGCCATACCTGGCACGCTGGGTCCAGTTCTGGTCTTCTGCATACAAGAGACCAGGAAAGATCCACACAAGGATGATTAAGGGACTGGAGCACCTCACTTACTGATAAAGGCTGAGAGAGGTGGGACTGTTGAGCTTAGAGAAGAAAAGGCTCAGTTTTATCTCATTAGTGTATATAAATACCTGAAGGGAGAATGCAAAAATGATGGAGCCAGGCTCTTTTCAGTTGTGCCCAGTGACAGGACCAGAGGTAATGGGCACAAACTGAGACAAGGACATTCCCTCTGAACATCAGGAAACACCATATTTCTATCAGGGTGACCAAGCAGTGAAGCAGGTTGCCCTGAGAGGCTGAGCAATCTGCATCCTTGGAAATATTTTTAAAAATGCCTGGACATGGTACTGGGCAACAATCCCTAGGTGGTCCTGTGTAACCAGAGGGGTTGAACAAGATGCCATCCGGACAACACCTTTCCAACCTCAATCATCCCATGATTCTGTGATTCCATTGGTATAAGCATTGACTATATATCTTTTTACTTTACTTTCACGCTTTTACAGAACAGCTGATTATCAGCAACAGCTCTGACATTTCATACCCCAAGCAGTTAATTGTTTAGTGTAATCTTTTTATGTTGTTGGAAGTTGTTTCTTTATTAGTGTATTTCATTTATGAACACACAAGTACAGCTAACTACAATTTATGCTTTTGTTATGGTTTTCCATCAAGAAATTCAAAGGAGAGAACTATTGAAATACTGTCATGTGTCTTATATGTGGGCACAAGCATTTCATAACACATGCTTGACCATATGGAATTGATAACTTTCATGCACATTCTTCCTTGGTATAAGATACCATAAAAAGGAATATTTTTCTTGTGATAAGAAAGCTTATCCAAAGTATTCCGAAGACCACATATTGAAATAATAAAAATGATAGAATTCAGTTCAATAGCTTCAGCTCAGGAGCCGAAGAACCCTACATTGTAATCCCTATCCCATTTCATTTAGGTATTTTTTACTCCATCATGTCCCTTAACATGATTCTTTGCTTTATGTCCACTACAAAGTGGAAATAACAGTATCATGCTGCATACTTCAAATTGTTTCGATCCTCCAAAAAGTGCAAGCATTGGGATTCTGGGTTTTGGATAATCAGACTAGAATTAAAATTGCTGTGGAATGATTCATACAATTCAGCAGCATCTTTAGCAGTTTAGAAGTGCTATCTCTTGATATTGATGCATCAGCCTCGTTTTTGCTATAAATTTGTACAGATGCAGATTTTATTTTCATGGTTTTTAGCTTCACTTAGCAAAAAGATAGGATTGAGGTTCCTTTTTTGTAGGCCAGGCCAAACATCAAAGTACTTTGTATTCATGTAAAAAAAACTGTTTGGGTTTTTTTTTTTTTTTTTTTTGAGGGAAAAGAAGAGACGAAAAGTGGATAAAAGAGGAAAGAAGAATTTTTTTCATATTATTGTTTGGCAAGTTCATACTTCTTTGCATTTGAAATAAGATTTTTCACTTGTTAGAAGAAAGGTTCCCTAAGCCTCTCCATTAGTCAGAGGATCATTTTTTCCTTTGTAACACAGGTGTTAAATACTCTATTAGTCCAGTCTACTTCATTCACTGCAGGGTGTTTCTGAAAGTACATGGATGATACAGGAGAGAAATGTACTTCAGGGTGTTATTGCTAAAACATTACTTTTTGTATTTCATCTGTTGCCCCCATTAGATACAATACAGCAGACGTACATTAAGTGCTTTCTGCTGGCTGTGGTGGAGGCACTTACTTACTCCTTGCACCAGTAGAGAGGGACTGTTAAAAGCATCAGGTTTGTAAATCTTTGAACTTGAATACTACTTGATGGAGTACCTTAAATACTTGAATAAATGAATCACTGTTCACTGTATCACAATAACAGCCAAAGGAGCTGTTATTTGAAAACTCCTCCATTCTTCCCTCTTCCCTCTTCCCTGCCAACAAGCAGAAACCCTCTATTGCTGGCCTGCTTCTTTCTTACATGTGGCCAAAAGAGAAGACTGGGCTCTTGGGAACCTTCAGCTGCCCAGACACATTTTTGAGTTTTCCAAAATTGTTAGACGGCAATGAGTAGACACTGTAATTCCATAGATATGATGAAATGTAGGAAACTTAAATGGGAAATACACAAAAAATACAAGACTGTTTCTACAGGAGATGTAATACCAAAATTGCATCAAAATTTTTGGGGAATATAAGTCAGAGACTAACTTGGATCTCATAAATCCTAGGGGGGCTTGGAATAACCAAAATTCTCCATCTTCTTTTTCCTTTGTCCACAGAAAATTCAGCAGTATGAATCAAAATTAACCGAACCAAATGGTAATTCAGTTTAATGAGTGGTTTGGGGCAGGTTTAAAAAGATTTTACCATGAAAAAGCTATTTCCACAGTTAGGTTTGAGGTAAAGCTCTTAACATATCATTTCCATTCTAAATTTTCCTACTCTAAACTTCTAATCAGACTACCAATCAGTTAGAATCAGTTAAAATCTGTGCACTTACTTTCAGAATTACAGGATTAGAGTTATGTCTGCAGGGACTCAAAATATGTAATAGCTCATTATTTTCTCCTATACATACCTGAAAGCAAAAAGAAAAGGCCAAAATTCTGGGGCAAAAAAAAAAAACCAAAACAAAAAATCTAGTATATTCATTAGAAGCAAAATCTGGTATAGTCTTTTTTCACTGATACTCTGGGAAGCCTTTGTAGAACAGTCTATGCGACAAGCTGTCCAACTGAATTTAAGTGGAGGGAGTAGGCTTTGAAACAATAAGAAAAGCTGAATGAGCATAAACATTATCTGGCTCCATCGATTCTGCAGAGCTTCATCATAAATTCAACCAGAAACAGTATTATTAAAAGATCTTTTACTCTCAGATGTATACATGCATCAGTAGTAAAAGTTTCCTCCTTTCCCCCCTCATGCATGTACACTGTTTTTCTTTACAGGACTTTTTAAACTCTTATTAAAACTAAAAAATCTCACTGCATCAGGGAGTCAGTCATATTTATTGGTGTAAGGTTCTATTCTTTGAAAACAGCTGTCAGATAAAATTCATTGTTGTTAAATAAATACAATACTGAAAATACTGGGGTTTTTTTTTAGAGTTCTACGATAGCTACACATGATGGAAATCAGGCTCGTTGTCCATATTTGGTGTCTTTAGTGTTTTAAAAACCTCAATATAACCAATACTTTTTTTCAAACTTTTTTTTTCTAGCTGTTTCTAGAAGTTAATTCTGTCACCATACTTCATTCTGCACTGAAATTCTGTGTGAAAGCAGTGGAGCATGAACTATGCAGATTTTCAGGGAGACAGCTGTGGCTCCTGCTTCAGAGCCATTCATGGACAGTACAAGTCAGAGCTGTAAATTTCATCAGGGATGACACTCTAGTAGACCATCGAGTTAAGGGAGGCTCTTACTAGGGAAGGACAAGGTACAAACACGTCTTTATTGATCACAGTCAGTCTCAGGAACAGACTAATTCCCTTTAACTCAGTTCTTTAACTTCGTACTATTTTTGTTGATTGCATCTTGTTATTTATTATACTTAGTGATAGATACTCAAGTGATGCCATAGCTACATTATTCCATGCTTTTGGACACCTCCTTCATATGCACCCTTCTGTTTTGAATAAAGCATACTTATATCTTCTGAACTATGCTGTCTTATGCAATTAAGACAAACAATCTGTTCTATGCTGTCAGCTGACAATGTCAGCACAACATGCTAGGCAGATTATCAATTGAGATGTAGGAGGTGTACTTGAAAAACTACTTTTAGTCAGAATTTATAGCATATTTTGGGGGATAAAGAATCACTATAAACATCTGTTCTGCCTTCCTTTATTATTAGATGTATGAAAAGATACTAAAGGGTAGTGGAAGAAATTATTTTCTACCAGTCCAAATTGTGAAAGAACAAAATACCAAGAGGGTAATTGGATCCCATTTTATACAATAGCAGACCTTCAAAAAGCTGTATGTTCTCACTGGTAATATTAAAGGTCTATTTACAAAATAGTACCTAATATTGTCTGTCTGACTTCAACTACTATCATTTCCAAGCAGTCCTAAACTGGCAATCTGACCTGTAGACTATTACTATAGATGCAAACACAAGGAAGTCCTCATACAATGGAAATTAGAGAGAGGATCGAGAGAGCCAAACACCATGCAACAGTTTATATTTAAGTGTAAGTACATCTGTATATAGACTCCCAAGCATATACATAAAAATTAGAAAATTATGCAATGATCATAGTGTATTTATTTCCAAAAATTTAAGAACTGCAACTTCCATCTATTTGTGCAAATTAAAACATTGGTGTTTTCTTTACCTTGGTAAAGATGGTTATAAATCAGATCCAAATCCACGTGGATCTCATCTGATTAAGAATCAAAGATGTGGGTCTGGCTGCCTTGGTCCTGACACAGAGTAGGAATTGATTATTACCTCAGGTGATACTGCTGATGTTTCAGGTTTGTCTTTGTATTACAGATTTTCTAACCTCATGCTTTCTTTTGTGTGGACTAAGAACACAGCAGTGCTGCTGCATAACAAGCCTGCTTCTTCAGGATGAAAAAAGCTGTATTGTTATAAAAGCTCCATTTTAATGCCAAGGATACATTACTGGCAGCTGGTTTCAGGAAGAAAAGTACACCCTCTATCACTTCTTATCAACTTACAAAACAAAATGTCTTATTGATAACAGAAAATGAACTTTAAAAGGGAAAAGGATATCCAGTTTATCCTGTCCCACAACTGCCACATATACTTTCTCACCGTAGGATGTCACATGCAAACAAGTTTATAAAATTGAGTAGATTATTTTAAAGGACACAAATGTAAATGCTTACTACAAGTGGGGTTTTTTACACTGATGGAAAACAAGACTGATCTTTATAAACCAATCAGCTCATTGAAACTTAATATTCTCAATGAAAATAAGTGCATCTGTCACTTTAATAGGCAATGATCCTGTTGCATTCACTAAGTGGCTGAACTCTTATGGATATCTGGAAATTAGGAACGCTCAGTTTTTTCTCTACTGTTAATAACCAGAACCTTTCTTCATGTATGAAGTTTCACTGCACATTACCTGGATACAACAGATGTCAAAATAAAATCTTCAAGAGTCTGGAGGAGGGAAGCATATGGGCCATTTGGAGCCAGTGTTACAGAATAAAATAAGTAGAATGACTAAAATAATAAAGGGCTTAACTGTACCAGATTGACAATTAGCTAAATTAAAATCATATCTTGCTAGTACTTTTTTTTCTTTAGGAAGCAGATCTAACAGTAGGACTTAGATAGCTGTAAATTAGTTACTTCAATGCGTGTCAGATATGTGGCCTCTCAAGTGGAATCCAACAACTTGTTATGCACTGAACAAGTCCATACTTAATAACTGTCCAGTGTCTCAGAAGAATAATTCATAGAGCTGAATGCTACAAAGCTATAATGGAGTAGATAAAGAGACTTAAAAAAAAATAAAAAGGACAGGACAGCTCTGGGTTCCAGACTTTTTCTCCCAGGAAAATTTTGGAACTTAAAACCAGCATTTTAAATGAAAAGAAATAAAACATTCTAGGAAACAGGGATTTAAGTTACCTAAGAGTCTTAGCCACTAAACTAAAGAGTCATATTCCCCCATAGATGCTCTACTTCTGGTGCCAGATCTTGGAAATCAGATACAGATGCAAATTAATAGAGCTCATTAAGTTACCTTCTATCAGCTGAACCATGGTAACCAGCCTGGGGTACTCTTCTCCTGTGGCAAATGTAAGATAAAAACACAGTAACTCACACCTGGTTTCTATCCTTAATGCAACTTAGCTGCCTGCTTTTCAGGCCACAAGGTTCAGAGCACACGTAGTGTACATACACTCTCCACTGCTGCTTCTGTAAAAAGAAACAAACAAAAAACAATTAACAAACATACAAAAATAAACCCAAAGACAGTAACTTTAGGTATTTCCAAGGTTAAAGAAGGGTTCCATTTTTTGTTTATATTTTGAACTCTAGTACTTTCAATGTGAAGGTCCTTTTTGAGAACCTTGAGCCTTACTAGAGTTTTCAGCGAGAGTTCACAGGATGCTAAGCGAGGTTAGTGTGACTTGAAGGGCTGGGAGAGGGAACTCGACACCGCCACTACTCAAGGCACGGAGGCATTGGCAAAGCTGCCTTCTCTCGGGGTGCGTTCCCCGGAGCCCTTAAGGCCAGGACATCCCCCGCGACAGTGTCGCCTGCGCCACCCGATGCGGGGCCGCAGCAAGTTCGCAGACAAAGCACGGGACGCGCCAGTGTCCGTCATGCCGGGGCGGTGGTGCCTGAGGGGCTCCCGGGTCCCCCCAGCTGCCTCGACAGGCTGCGGGGACGCGGCCGGAGTCCCCGGGACGGCTGTCCCCCGCAGCGGGTTGTCTCCTGCCTCCAGGCCAGCCAAGCCCCAGGGCAGAGCTCTACAGAAGCAGAGGTGCCCCTCTCGCAGCCTCTCCCCTGCTCCTTCCCGCCATCCTGCCCTACATTCTGCCCCGCCGGAGGTTTCCCGAGCCTAATCCCCAGGCAGGGCCTGCCTGTCCCGGCCCGGCGGGCAGCGCGGGCAGGGTTAACCCTGAGGAATGCGGCGGGAGGAATGTGCATGCAGATGAGAAGGATGCTAATCTCATGCTAATGAGCGGCGGCCGCGGCCGCCCGGGGCTCAGCCGGGCTCCCCGCGCCCAGACGGCAGCTGGGCTCCGCTGGCAGTGCTGACCCGGCCGCCGCCCGGGCATGGTGGACTGAGAGCCGGTGCGGCTTGTCTGGGCTCCCGCGAGCACCCGTTCCTGGCCTCCTCCCCGGCCCGGGTCGTGGCTTTTCCCGCTTCCCGTCTTTTTTTCTGTCCTTATGGAGCAGCTACTCCCGCCGCCCGACCATGCCTAGGAAAGCGGGGAATGGGCAGCTCCCCTTACCCGATGGCTGGGAGGAGGCAAGGGATTACGATGGCAAAGTCTTCTACATCGACCACAACACCAAGAAGACCAGCTGGATCGACCCCCGGGACAGGTGGGTGCGCGGGCAGGGGGGCGGAGAGGCCCAGGCGGGGTGTGGGTCGGAGCGGCGCCGCCGGGGCAGCTCCGGCGCGGACGGACGGGCGGAGGGGGGGCGCAGGAGGTTCCCCATTCGGGACCGGGGGGGCAGGAGAAGCCCCTGCTTGCAGGCGGGCACGTCCTGCCCTCCTTCCCACCGGCATGAGCCTGTGCCTCAGCCCGTTGCGAGAGTTGGTGTTGGGGCAGGGGGGAAGCCCGGAGAGCTCTTCCCGGAGTGGACGAGTGTCGCTGGCGCTTGGGGAATTCCCGACAGGTACCAAAGTTTGGGAATCCCTCCCAGATCGGAGGCGCTGGCTTCTCGCCCTCCCTCTTCCCCTCCCCCGGGCGCTGCGGAGTGGGGCCGCCTCGCTCCGTCCTGGCTGGCGGAGCATCCCGGGCGCCTGGCCCTGCTGTGCCCCCGGCCCGCCCGGAGCTCTGCGGGGCCGCCGGCAAAGGAGCCGGAGCTGCCGGAGGCCTCGTGCTCTCGCTAGGCCTCAGCAAGCCCAGATCCGCCCCCTCCCCACCAGGGGTATTTGCTGCCCTTTCCGGGTCTGAGCTCTGTAAAACTCCCGTGGAAGTGCTTCAGTGAGCGAAGTACCCAGCGCGAAGGCTCCTTGGCCCGGGGTCCCCAGGCAGGTTTGCCAGCTGTGGAGGGATGCTGGCACTTTGGGTCAGCTTCAATGCTGTTTTTAATAGCACGATCACAGGCGCACAAGATACCTATTGTAAAAAACCCGTGCGTTTTG
Organism: Neodrepanis coruscans; assembly: GCA_013400695.1. Taxonomy (NCBI): domain Eukaryota; kingdom Metazoa; phylum Chordata; class Aves; order Passeriformes; family Philepittidae; genus Neodrepanis; species Neodrepanis coruscans. The sequence goes on along the minus strand of VYZS01100577.1, from coordinate 31,771 downwards.
TCCAAAGTTGTGTTGAAAAGTAATTAAGCCCCCAAACTTTGTGCATATTATGAAATATGATATTGCTATTGAAAACAATGCAGTGGAATTATAAAAAGAAAAACTTTCAAGAAACATTATAAATTTATGGAACAAGCAGCACTGAATTATAAATGAAGCCATTGGTTTATATTTCTCAGGTGAAATTAGAAAAGGTAGTCGAGATGAAGCTTGCTGGCTGTAAGTTGGCTAAGGAAGTTTTGACAAGCATCATGTGCTGTGTAAGGCCTACTGCTCTGTCCTGTGTGCTATAACAGCAAATTCCAGTAGTGGCAAACTTAATACTTAAATTCCTCTGTGCTTCGAAATATGTTAATTACCTTGTAAATATTAGTGAGGTGGTAAGGTATACAGGACAATGTTACTTATTACACCTGACCTTCTCAGGTGATTATTTTTAATGCAGGCAGTATAAAACTTTTGGCTTTACTGTTTCTAGAAATAGTGGATATGAAATTTTGATTAGTTTTAGGCCTTTGTGTTTTTAAAGCAGAATAGAAGATGTTATGATGGAGGTGAAGCAAAATTGTGACATTGGTGTGCACTTGTTATAATACTGTTTTATGAGTATACTACTGATTCATTTTTTAAACCCATTCTGTAGTCCTGAAAAGTTCAAGAGTATTCCTATTTGATGGTAAAATTTCATTCTCATTAACAGAGTAGACAACAAAGTGAGTAACACTTGTGTGTTTGTCATCCTGTAGGAATTGGATAAATATTGTTTCACTAATATCTTAAAGATGAAAGAGAAATCAAGTCCTTAGTTCTCATTAGAGATTACGAAGATCTTTTTCAGAAGAGTAGTGTTTGAAATAATTGTTAACCTGTGTCAGTCATGCAAAACAAACAAAAAGAGGAATTTTCTCTAGGTGCTTGAGAGAATCCGTGCTTTAGTGTACATGGCTCAGCTGTGAAGCTGAATTGCCTACAAAGAAGAGAGACTGAAAAACCCATTTAATGTGCACCTTGAAATATTTGTATTTACAATATCCCTCTTTCCAGTCTGTATGTATATTGGTGGCCTGTTTTGGAAAAATGAGTAAGAGATTCATGAAAGCCCTGTGATGGCTTTGCTCTAGACTCCAACTTATCATCCAAGTATTTATAGAATATACACATTTGGAAACCATATAGGACATAATTGGAGCTTTCTGTCAAAAAAAAATGAAAAGTGATTTTCCAAGTTTGTCAATAGAATAAAATCTGGATTCGTGCTGTTTCAAAAATATATCCTAAATTGTCAGAAGGGAGGTAATGGATTTTACAGAAGGATGGAAAGCACGTTTCCTTGTCTGATGATACTTTAGGACTTTTTTTTTTTGCCCGGCTATTTTCTCTGACAGAGATGATAAAGTTTACATGATGTACTTGTGGAATATCAGTACATGGGCTCCTAAAATCTTTCATTGGTAAAGCAAATGTAGAATAGATATGTTTTTAAGGACAAAATTTCTTCTGATGAGTGACTATATTCCATCCCTGGATGATTATATGGAAAAGACTGAAGAGGACAAACCAAATGAAAAGGAGAGAAGGGACTAGAGGAATTCCTACTTTTTTTGAGGTTCCCTTGAAATTTTTTCAAGTTCCTGGGATACTGTCAAGTGTGTGGTTTTTTGTTTTTGTGGGGGGTTTTTGTTTGTTTTGCTTTTGTTTTTTTGTTTTTGTTTTTCTGACAGACAATTAAGAGGTGCCTGAGGTGGGACAGAAAGTTGAAAAGGGAAGTTTTTCTTTTTTCTCATCACTCAACACATTTTAAGTAGACCTTATGTTTGTTATATTCCTTAGTGGAACCAATAGTGTAAAACACTAAGGAGGACTGGAATGGGAGATAGGAATTTCAATACTCTTTTTCAGCGATTGAATGATGCTTAGTTTTCTTACCATGAATGCAGTGCTTCTCCTATCTTGGTTGCTACATTGTAAATAATCCGATGTACACTGCTGATCACTGCTGGCTCAGTTGGGGTTTTTTTATAGCTTGCTTAAAATGAATTCTACATCACCAATTCTGAAGCTGCAAGTGATCTTTCTTAAATATTTATCTGCACTCTGTCTCATTCCTGTCAGTGGTAAGGAGTGAGCTGCTATGAAAACAAAACTATGCTTTCTTTCTGTCCTCACTTTGCTTTCCGCTGAGAAGAAAAATCTGTTCAAAATATATTTGTACATTTGAAATAGCTTGTAGTATACTTTTCACAGTGTTTCTAGAGTACTTGCTAACCAGGAAAGTGCTTGAGAAACATTGTATGTGCAGTAACCAGAAAACTTTAAGAGATTGTGAAAGAGTTTTCTGTGTGAATAGGAAATGCAATTTTCATTGCTGCTTTTGGGGAGGTGAAAGCACTACAATTTTTATCATGGGTTTCTGTATCTTGTACAAGATTTGTCTAAATTAGAACATTTACTGGGTTTCAGTGTTGCTTGCCCTTTTGCCTTACTTCTCTCTGGAACTTGCTTTTTCTTGTCCTGTAAGCAGAGACTCTGAAGAGTGAAGATACTGAGGCTGAAGTTATTTGAGCAGGGGGACTTCCATCCTGTCTCTTTCTTGGGCAATACTGTGGCTCAGGGGTGAGTGGTAGAAGACTTCCAATTATAGCAGAAATAGGAGGCATATAAGGCACTGAGCTGGTAAAGGTTAAAGGTAGCAAATAAGAAGCAAGCTGAAAAGGGAACAGTGTGATGAGACATCATCAGAGATTGGAAAATACATTTAAATTGATTCTTTCTTGCATGTAAGTTACACTGTGCTGTGACAGAGGAGTGAAATAAGAAGTGTTAGTCTTTACCTTATGAAAGAGATGGGTCATAATTTTAAGTGCAAACCTCAACATTTCTTATTTAAGGCACCACTACAGCTACTTCCTGTTAAATCCTTTCTTTAGGCTGCTGCTTGCTAAGGATGAGTTTAATGGCAAACCAGCACTGAAAGTTTCCTTTTCTCATTCCCTTTTTATTTTCCCTTCTCTCGTTTGCTAGTAACTGAGGAGGGAGTAGGGTTTTTATGTTTTTGATGGCATGGAGCTGCTAAACAATTGCTTCAACGTACCTTATACATTCAAACCTTAATTGGAAATAGTCATCTACTTCTTCCTGAAAAATCAGTAGAGGATCATTTGATCACACTCCAAAGTGTACAGCATGCAGTAATCCTGTAGTGGGATAGGACAAGAATTTTTCTCTCCAAATACCTTTTTCTTCCCTGTTTTATCCTTTAGTAGCATTTGCCATGTTTTATCCTAATGCCACATAATTTGTTCCTGCCTCCTTGTCTGCTCAGGAATGTGCGTGTGCCCTGTGGAACTGTCTGGTATCTCATTCTGGTTTCAGTGACAGGTTTGGGACTGCTTTTACTTAATTGACGTATATTTATTCAAACTAAACCTGTGATGCAAGTACTGAACATGCAATGAGAGACTAGCTGTGTCTGAAGTTCTGACACCTTCATTTGTTTATCCAGTGTAAAGTGGAATTCTAATGTTGCAGTGCTAATATACCTGTGATAGCATCAGACAGTGTTAAAATACATAGTGATTGTGTATGTGATTTTTTTAACCAGTCTGTCATTTGCCTGGGGCTGTGTGTTGATTTTAGCATTAGTGAAAATGGCTGTGGTAACTCAGATAACACTTTTATTTCTCTGCAAGTGATAGGGCTGCACTGTATCTTTCATCTCAGAGCATGTGAAGTTAACAAGTTAGGAAATGCTGCAGAGTATTTGCTTATGTGTGCAGTGTACTGCTGGTTATAGCCAAGGACTGTGACCTGGTATGTAAAGTGGGGCAAGTGGTCTAGACTGTGGTTTATCCAGACCTATGTCTGAAGTACTTGCTTACCAGAGCTATTTCAATTAAACCTATCTTGACATACAATCTAGTGTTACAGTAGTTGTCATGCACAACATAAACCTTAATGAGAAGTTGTACACGTGAAGGAAAATAGACCTTTTCTCAAATGAATGGAGCTCAGCTGTTTCCTGGACATGTTGTCTTACTACAGTATGGTTAAATGAAAGCATAGTTTAGAACTATCTGTTTTCAGAGAAGGGTAACTGATTTTACGTTGGAGAAATTGCTGAGAGTTAAGCTTTTATTTTTACATGCAATGGTCAATATATAAATCTAACAGGAAAAATTATTTACAACTGTAGGGATCTGTACGGATTACAATAGCAGTTCTTGGGGTTTTTTTCCAGTTAAATAACTTGTCTTCAACTTTGTTTAAAATTCTGTGTTTTGAACATGAAATTATTAGAATAAGATGAGAGAATTTCTCTACTTACTGATGTTTGTAACATCTGGAAACAGGTTGAATTTTGTGAATTGGTTTTTTTTTTGGCTTTCTCACTCCTTTTTTTCTTTAGCCAAAAAAAAAAAAAATTTTAAAGGTTTTTAAGTTTTAAAATTTTTT